>CAOLHI010003904.1:0-145843 GCA_948474755.1 Ctenosaura bakeri | reverse complement strand
TCCTCTCTCTCTGGATCATAGCAGCAGTGGCAATGTATGTCTTAATCCCAGTTCCTAAAATGCTAATTCAGCCTTAGTGCAGGGCAAAGGGGCAAGTTGTTATTTTCATTGGTTAAGGCAGTCAAGTCTCCCACCATTCATGTCAGGGGCCAGTCTGTTTTTAACCACACAGTGCAGACATTGAATAGGTTCCAAGCCACATTCCTCAGGTGGACATCCCTCTGTCATATTTATAGCCGTGTGTGGTTGTTATGTCTCAGGGTGCTGGCCTGTGTGTTCCAAGGAGACAGTATGCGAGGTGTTATATTTATAGAACGCTTCACTTCTGCTCTGTGGTGGATAAGGGAAAAGTAGCCTGCTTAGAATCACAGGAGCAAAGTGAGGAGATTTTAAAAAATTCAGTAGACTTAGTTTGCCAACTAGGACTCCAAAGATACCAGATTAATTTTGTAGCTAATATGAGCAGAGAGAGGGAGAACTCTTTCAGAGTTTTGTATTCTTCTTTGCTTAGTTGGCTGGATCCATTTTTATTAGCCACAGGTGCGCACAAGTCTTTAAGACTGTGTATCACAAATTTGTATAGGACTCTCTTTCTAAAGACAAAATGGTGTAGTAGCAGAATGTTGGACCTGAACCAGTGAGATCTGAGCTAATGTTTCAGAGTTTACTGTGTGCAACCAGTTGTCTGTCTATCAGTGCAATTTGCCTTTTAGGGATGTTTCAAGGCTGTATTAGAGAGGGAAAGGAAAGCCCAAACTGATGTTGGATGCTACGCTGGTTTCCTTGGCAGAAGGGTGGGATGAAAAATGAGAGAAAGCAAGGAGATCTGAATGAACTACCTAACAGATTGTGGTTGAAATCAGATGGTGCTCCAGGTGAGATTAAATATTGATGCCCAGTCTTTGATTATTCTAGCTGTGAGTCTTTCTGATGTCTTATAAAAGTAGGTGAGAAAGATGCATTCCAGTCTTGCAGGTTTTCCAATCACAGATACATGTATGGGAGGGGGAAGAATCAGCATCTTGGATTGTGTTTATGAAACGTGGTGTAGTGGTTTGAGGGGGTTTGAATCTGGGTTAAAAAACCCCTTGGCCATGAAAACCCACTGCGTGCAAATTGTCCTCTGCCTTAATTCTGGTTAAACATTTTATCAGCAGTGGCAGAGGAAGCTAGCCAGAATTTATAACTTGGTCATGATTTTAAAATTACCCAATTCTGAAGTGAGGAAAGGGAGAGGGGTTACTATCCTATGGTTTATCTTAACCCCAACCCTAATTAACGTCTCTTAACCTAATTAAAGAGTACATCTCCTCAGATTCTGTGTAGTATTTGTGAATCCAAAGGGGTTCTGTTAGTTATGCATTTGCAGAATAAAGACAAAGATTAGCAAAACATGAATTAGTAGCAAAGCATTTACACAAAGGGAAGCTCAAATGTTGCTAATAAAACTCCATGATAGGGTCACCATAAGTCAGAAATGACTTGAAGGCACACAACAACAACAAAATCCTTACATCTGCAAAAACAGACCTAAAATCATGCAGCTTTCCAGATGTTGCTGGTCAGCAATTCCCAGCATTCCTTACCATTGGGTAATTTGGCTAGGGCACTGGTACTTGCAGTGCAAGGACATTTGCAGAGTCACATGAATCCCATTGCTGTTTAAAATATGGGGTGGTGAAATCTGGGAAGATCTCAAAAGCTTAAGATGGAGGGAGGAATCAGTGAGCTCTATAATGCTTTCTGTCGTGTGCAAATGATAAGAATTTTCAGAATTTGTGAAATTTAAAAGGGAGGTTTATAGCTCAACAATAGAACACATACTCTCCATTCATGTCACAGGTTCTATCCTTCACGGTTCCCCTTAGGGCTTGGAAAACCAGTCTGAGTACAGCCCAGTGGGCAAGATTAACCAAAAATTTCATTCTATAGATGTGAGCTCTGTATATATTATACCATTATATTCATTATATTTATATTCAATGATGGTAATGTGTCTGTATGTGCTGCATACAGTTCAGCATGTCTTGGTGCCAGGGATGGGTTGCCTTTATGCATAATTTACCAAAGAATATATGCAGTCCTGGTTATGGCTCCCATGAGAGGGGGCTGGCATGTAGGAGAGCAGAGTGTATCCGGCATCAGAGGAATAACCTTGCAGAACAGGAGAGTTTGTGCCTTGGAAATGTTCTGGTTGACACTAAATGCTTATCCCTCCTCATTTCTCTTCTCTTTCTCCCCCTCTCTTGCTGTATAAAACTGTGCCCATCAGAGGTTGGTACTGAGCGCTTTGTGCCCTAAACAGCTGCTTCGTGGACCTGATGATGGTGCCAGCCCTAATTAAAGACATCAGCTAGCTGGAGGTGTTGGCATATAGTTTTGGTTCTGCTGAGTTGTGCAGTGTTGCCACTGTATAAGCACGTATCTTCTAAACTGAATTGTGCAGATGAGAGGGCTGTGATAGCTCCAGAAACTTCACTCACATTGCACAACAATTATGCTTTTGAGCCACATTCTTTCAAATGCCACTGCATTGTTTTTTATGGTTTATTTGCCTGTTTCCTGAGATTTTCGTAGTCCCTCTCCCTTGTCCCCAATTCTGAGTAGCAGTTTTCACTCACACTGGTTGAAGGGACTGTTGGGGCTGCTCTTAGACATCTTTTGGAAGCCCTGGATGAAGGAGATCCTCCCTGCAAAAATCTCTCACTCAGTTTGTCAAATCCATTTTCCACCCAACCTGACAATCTCCTGAGCATCAGGAAAACAACAGTGGTGCGGACTGGCGGTTGCTTCAGGTCCGGGACCCAGTGTAGTCACATCCAAAACACCCATGGGTACCAATGGCTGCTTGACTTGTATCTGTTTCTCATACCCTCCATGTCAGCTACTTCTGACAGCTTAGATGGTTTCTTGACCTTTGTCAGTTTTAATGCAGCTAGTCTACACCCAGAGAAGCAGAGTTGGCAATTGAATCCAGTGGTCCCGCTGCGTAGCTGTAATTAGTTGTCTGAGTTCTCATAAGCGCACAGCTCTTGTGTTGTTAACATTCTCCGGGGGTGTCCTGAACAGTGTGACAGATATATTTTACTTTTCCCCCATACTAGAAATGAAACATTTATCTTTTGCATGTTCTGAGTGAATGTGCATGTTTGCCAATTTTTCACTTTTAACACAAAGACTTGATTCGCATTTTTGAAGGAATTTTTTTAAGCTGGATTTCTCTTTTGTTGCTTTGGAGATAGATGATGGAGGATTTGGAAGAGGAGGGTGGGAAAAGACCCCCATAACTTGCACTTTCACATACAGACAATAACTTGTAACAATGCTGAAATGAATAATAACTCGCAGAAGCTACTAAATGTTTCTAGTATGGCCACATTAGTCAGAACACTATTATTATAGAATTTTTAGTTGATTAATCACCTGTCTTTCAACTGTAGCTAAGGGATTATTACAATACAATAGTTTGGCTTGTATTCAGTATAGTTGCCTTTTTGATATGTATTGAAAGATGCATAAGTTTAGTAGGAAAAATGTACCCTGCGTTGTTAGAAGGTTCTTCTCCAAACAATTTTTTCTATGTTTCTTCCTGCAGACATAAAGTTGAAGTATAATGGCCTTTAACAGTAGAAGAGTTTTCTTCACTACTTAGTCCATTGATTAAAACTGGTCCTTGTTTGATTTCACTGTGTAATGCTTTTGTTGATAAATTAAATAGCTACAGATCTGAATATTATGGGGAAAAAAGGTACTCTTGTGTGACAAGGGTAGGAAACTATGGCTCCCAGATCTTCTGTACTTGATCACATCTGCTCTATCCAGTACACAATTGAACTGGATGAGGCCTCTGAGGGTTTATCATGTGAGAAAGGATGGGAAACGTCTTTCATTCCAAGGACCAAATTCAATTTCAGAGATACGTTGAGGGCCACATCCCAGTGGTGGGTAAGGCCAGAGGCCAAAAGCTTGAACCACACATTTGTTGTTGTTTGTCATCAAGTGAACTTCAATTTCTGGCAGCCCCATGAATATGAGACCTCAAAGAGCTCTAGTTATCAAATGTCCTTCTCAAGTCTTGCAGACTTGGAGCTGTGACTTCCTTGATTGAAGCAATCCAGCTGGAAGGCCATTTTTTCTCTTTTTCTACTGCCTTCCACTTTGCCCAGTATTATTGTCTTTTCCAGTGACTCGCATCTCATGATATGTCCAAAGTGTGACAGCCTCAGTTTACTCATCCAGACTTCTAGTGGAAGCAACCAAAAATACATACATATTTTAGTGTAATGCTCTTACAACTGGTAACCAAGCCATTTCAACCTTAAAATCGGGGAGGCAGGTAACAGTGCAAAAGCTGGGAAATCATCAGACAACGATGCCGTGGGAAGGGAGCGTGGCCACCTGGAGAACACCAGAGGGTTGGATTTGGCTGAAGGGCTGAAGGTTCCTTTCTCTAATCATATACAGTAGGTCCTCTATATCCATGGGGGATACGTTCCCAGGCTTACAGTGGATAACAAAAAACGTGGAAAATGAATTGCTGTTTTTTCCAATGAGATATATGATATAGGCATTGAGATGAGTATGCAGCTTGGAGAAGAGGCCCTGAAACTTAACAGAACTTTAGAATCTAAGAGAAAGAAGGCTTTGTAGCCATTATTTGCAGTCCAAAGTCAGTGCACAACTGAGAAAAAACACAAAAATTAACAACGATGTGTGGTCAAAAAAAAAAAGATGGGAACAAAATGTTTTTGGACTGTGAATACTGATCACATGGATATGGGGGAACCTACTGTATTTTCATCATGCCATAAAGGCCAGAGTGCAACCGATCAATTCCACCACATGTTCATGAAAAGGAAGCAACAGAGTTTTGATGTTCTGTGAAGCAGTGAGTGGCAAGGGTGAGTCCATCTGCATGTCCAGAGAAAAACGTAGGCACTTGTAGCTTGCGGTCCTCCCTTATTTGCAAACACCACCATACCATCTCACAGGTGGATGTCAGATCTCTACTGACTTTGCGCCCTGTCTTGCTGAATCCACCCAGTTAGAACTGCCACTTCCAGTCCATACAGCTTTACAAAGAAAAAACGAGCGGCTTCTGTTCCCATGAGTTACTGAACAGCTGCTGCTGTGTCCCTGGCCTTGGCAAAGGAGCATTATGCAAAGCTGCAAGACAGGGGTTTGGCAGGCGGAGACTCTTTAAAAAGGGCTTCTTTTTTAAAGGCTGATGAGGTGGTTGAGCCTGCCACAGCCTCCTTTGTGACTGATTGCTCCGTCTGGGCAGAGGAGCCTGCTTGTTTGAGTGCTGCAAGGAGGAGGTTGCCTGTTACAAAGAGGTGATGCTTAGCCAAAGCACTTTGAAGCTGTCTCGGTTCCTGTCGCTTGCCTTCCTTTTCTGCTGTCACCGCAGGCCTGATTTCCAGATGGAATGGTGTCACAGCTGTAGCAGGGAAAGTGCCTTCGACAGATATGTATACCCTGTTTTCCTAGAAGGCTCCTTTAAAAAAACAAAAAGTGCAGACACTGCACCATTATCTCATGTCATACATTAGATTAGAGCCCAGGAGTGCAGGCAAATTACAGATCTATTTGCATCCTATTACAGTAAAAATTCCATATGATTAAAAAAACCCGGGACTGGACATGTGCTGTGATGCCTTGATAAAGTGGAGAAGGCATTCATTGTGAATGGAAGTACAGTCCTCCTTCCACATTCACTAACGTTACGGTCACAGGACCCCCGTGAAAGTGGAAAAACTGTGAAAAACGGCTGGCCCCTCCCAAAACTGCAAACCCCAGGATTCCATAGGATGTTGCAGGTGGAATAATAGCTCTATAACAGACTAGTGTGGAAATGGCCTTTCTCTTTTCCTGCTGCCTTCCACTTTCACCAGTATCATTGTCTTTTTCAAGTGAGGCACATAATCTTAGGATATATCCAAAATATGGCAATCTCAGTATAGTCATTCTGGCTTCTAGTGGGATTTCAGGCATGTCCTCTTAACAGTGCATGGTATCCATAGAACTCTTCTCCAACACCAAATTTCAGTGATTCTGCAAATATGTTTTATCTGACATGGAAAAATACAAGGAGCCCTCCTTACTCTCAGTCACAATTTTTAGTGAATGCATTGCATTGCAGAAAAGCTAAAATGGCAGTGATGTGCACACACATGTGCTGAAGCTCGTGTTTCTTCCATTAGGTATTATGGGAGATGAGCATTCATGTTTTTTCTTTTACATGGAGATACAGAGGGCACACTGTATTTCTAGCCTAGAAAATTGGGAAGATGGTATTGGAAGTGTGAATTCCTGCTGAAGTCTTGGTAGATAGAGTAAGAATTTCAATATTATGGATCCCCACACTCTTCCTGTGTCTGTGGAGAAATAAAACAAATTCTTCAGAGTAGTAAGAATACAAAATAATAAGAAAAATAAGGTCATGTTGTGAAACCACATATTACAGAGAGGTATGGGGGCTGGGAAAGAGAATTAGAAACAGTCCCTCCATTGGCAAATAAAAATGTAAGGTGTTTATTTTTCTTATCCTTCACATTTCTAAGAGCAAGCCTTCAGAAGCCTCAGATGACGGCAGGTAACACTTCCATCTGCTTTTCCTAGCTGCCCACATATATGCTGATCCCTGAATTTTGGTGATGGCAAAGAAAAAGGAGGGCATTTGCCTTAACGCAAAGGCGAATGCAGGATTGCCTTGATTATTGCTCAAATCAGGAGGGAACTTTGCAGCCCTGTATTGCTTGGGTTGAAGACAACAAAGTCCATATTATCCGGGAGAAAAGTCTAGCAGAGGGGTGTGGAGCTTACCAGAGGGAGGGAGTGATCTTGAAGAGCTTGCTCAAGAAAGGAAAGTCCCTGGAGGTCTGGACCAGGTAGACCTGCCAGGAAGCCAGAGAAGAGAAGATGGGTGCTGGAAAAAGCAGTGCAGGAGTAAGGCCAGCCAGCAGCAACAGCAGCAACGTCAGAGGTACAGTTTGGGAAAAGACAGGGGGTGGGTAGCCCCAAAGCTAGAGTTACAGCAGAGGTGAGAGTTGTGAAACACGTTGGAAAGGAATCAGGACTGTTTGGCTTTTCAGTGCAACTATCCCTCCTCTTCCACAGCAGTTTTCCACGTTTGTGTTGGGGCTGGGGATAGAGCATATGTAGGTAATCAAGGTTTGGAAAAGTTGCTTTTTGGGCTGCAGCCCCAGACCCCGTCATACCCTGGTTAACTTGGCTCCACAAACCTCACTCAGAGTTGAACAGCAGTGTTTATTTGTAGCAAGGCAAGCAACACAGCACACTTCCTCAGAAGTCTCTGAGACTAAAGGCATATATGGTGGTTACAGATTTATATTTTTCTGTACAAATTTAGGTGTGCAAAGCTGTGGTTGAATGAGGATCATAAAGCTCACATCATCACATCGTACTAGACATTTCCCCAGACTCTCAGTTGTTTACACAACTTTCATCCTTGAGGCTAGAATATGTTTCTGCCTCCTTAACTCTGAGCATTTCCAGTTCTCATAAAACCTTTCCATACTTCCATTTTCCCCCTTTTGATTCCCCCCTTGCCCAGATATATTGTAGCAGTGAGCAGTAAACCAATTAACCATTTGTTGCACTAGAATATACAAACAAGCTTCAATGAAATATATCAAATATGTTGTCACAACCAACAATTGGCAATTGATACTTTGTAGTACTTTAGTTAACTATAGCAGTGCCTAAGCTAGCTGCCTGATCTATTCTAATACACATCAGCAAATTTTAATATATGTCCAGCTTTGTGGCAGGGGCCATGCATTCTGACGACCCCTCAGAGAGCTGTAGTCCGAAACAGTAACCTTTCAGTAGTGCAGTTAACTCAGCTCAGAAAGCTCCATACTGTCCTCTCACTCCTTCTTGACCTTGGCTGAATTCATTCAAAAGTGCATAGCATTATCTCTTTGTTGTTGTCTGTCACAGAGTCAGCTTTGATTGACTGAAACCCTATGAATGAGGGTTTCAGTAAACCCAACAGTCTGAATTTTTAACAGCTTTGCTCAGGTCTTGCAAAGTCAGTGTTGTGGTTCATTCCACTGTGGTTGTGTTCATACTGGATACTGTGAAACGCAATTTTGCTGTGGCATTAAGACTTCTCCTTGTTCACCCCATCCTTCTACCTATAGTGCTACAGTTCCGGGGGCTCTTGGCAGGAGGGTATGATAGCTTAATCAGTTTACATTTTTATTTTTATTTTCATTTATCTATTTTATTTACAGGCTACCTTTCTTCTCACATGGGGTCCAAGGCGGCTTATGAAAGGATAAACCAAGATAAGCTAAATTGCTTTGCTTTCCCATAATAATTTTAAATAGAGCTAGGGAGGGTAGCGGTAGCATGGATGTGCCCTGAATTTTAGTTGCTCTAGGTGATGTTATGCCTGTATATCTGAGGGCTTGTGGCTCTCCAGTTGTTACTAGACTAGAATTCCCACCGTCCCTCACAATTGCTTGTCCTGGCTAGGGCTGTTTGGAGTTGTAATCTGAAGGACTACATGTTGCGTATCTCTGCAGTAAATGATACCCTTTCAGATTTAGGCAAGAATATGATCTTGTTCAGATGTAACAACAAATCGTGATTTAGCAAGGCTAGTGGCTTTGTTTCTTTCCGTCTCTGTTGCATGCTGATTCCTTATCTTACTTCCAGGTTATGGTCAGATCATAATTTGTTCTTTTGTCTGCACTGGGTCAGGTGTGTTTTGCATAAAATACAGTTTGTCTGATTTGTATGAGAAAGCAACAATGGTTTGCAAAGAACTCAGGAATGAGAAGTGGAATTTATGCAAACAAAAGGAGGAAAGACTGTGCAAACACAAGGGTCATTCAAATAGTGCCAAAATCATCATTTAACATTAAATTGGAACAAAACCAACAGTTAATTTCTGATGTCAGTGATTTGCACTTTACCTCCCAAACTATGGTTTACTGCTGCTTATTTGCTTATATTTCCTCTGTTCCAATGCACAACTTCAGGGGTTTGCTCTCATCTCCAGGTACAACATCTTCATGGATCAGATTAAGTATAGTTTATCAGTGCAGACATTATAGTAACTAGTGATTAGCACAAACAAGATTTCTGATTATGGTATGTTGGCTGACCACATACTGTGGCCTGAATTACTTCACTCTGTCTAATATTAGGGCCAGTGCTGCCATAAGCTTCTTTGCTTGGAAGCAGATAAATGAACAGCAAGGCTCTTTCATATGCTTTCTTTCTATGTGCATAAGCCTCCATTGCCTGGAATGGACATTCAGAATAAAATTGGCTTATTATTATGCATTAGTGGCACTGCTCACACAGCCACATGTTACCAGTTTAAAAGGCCTTCTTAGAACTGGTGAGGTGGGGGGAATTCCTTCACATAGGAAGGATATCCAGAACTATTAGCTCGCCAGATTTTTGGAAGAATATGTCTGAAAAATGATATATTAGTAAGCCTCAGGGAGGGTGTATGCTACAGACTTAAACAATGGTTTGTTGACCTTAACACTTTGAGTTTCCTTATCCTGTTTATAGCCCTCCAACAAGGGAGCCAAGGCAGTTCTGAACAACAGCCTCCAAAGCCTATCGACTGATAAGTAAGTCCTCCTACATTTTATGGGGTAACTCTCCAGTGAGTGTATTTTGGATTCTAACCTGCAGTCTGTTGTCACCTAGGAACAAAGTTCTTTTTTAAACTAATTTTTAGTACAATAAAACTACACACTACAAACAAAACAATAAAAAACAGTACACACAATAATGACCTACAACCTAAGCCATTTCCACACTACATTGTTATAGTGTCATTATTCTACTTTCAACCACCTATGGAATTCTGGGATTTGTAGTTTACTGAGACCAAAGAGCTCTCTGACTGAGAATTCTAAAGGTCCTCCCTAAACTGCAAACCCCATAATCCTGCAGGATGTTGAAAATGGAATAACAGCACTATAACAATATAGTGCAGAAATGGCCAAAATAAGCATCTAAACTACTAAATGAAGCTAATAAGCTCCTAAACATCTAAAACAATGAACAACACACACAATATTAACTTCTTGCCTCCCAGAAATCCCAGGCTGGGTTCCAAATGTGGGAGAGTCAAAATTAATATTGAAGAGGAAGCATCTTTGTACAAGTGTGACACTTATGCCGTTAAGTTGGATTGCTCCCAGATCAAATCATAACTTGAAGGTGAAGGAACTGATGGTACTGACTAAGGGATTCTGGGCATAATACTCCGAAACAGTAACTTTTCCAAGGTCTGGACAAACACAGCATGGCATAGTGTATGTGTGCACATTCACCTTCAAGTTGCTGGTCAGCTTATGGCAACCCCATGAATTTCATTGAGCTTTAAAAGGCAAGGAAAACTCAGGTATGGTTTTGCCAGTTGCTTCCTCTGAAATATAGCTTACAGCACCTGGTATTTATTGGTGGCCTCCCATTCATAGCAAGTAGTAGCAATATAGCTTGGGAGGAACAACTAGGGTCAGGGAGCTGTGTCCTGCAGCATCTGTCTTAAACCATTCCCTGTCTCTCTGTCAATCAACCCCTTATTTGTATCCTTACCAACAGAAGAACTCAAGGCAGTATGCAGGATAAAGAGATAGGAGCAAAATGGCACTGGCCATTTCTGCACTACACTGTTAGAGTGCTATTATTCCACTTTCAGCATCTTGTGGAATCCTGGGGTTTATAGTTTACTGAGACCACAGAGCTCTCTGGCTGAGCATTCTAAAAGCCCCTACCTAAACTGCAAACCCCAGGATTCCACAGGATGCTGAAAGTGGAATAACAGCACTATAACAGTGTAGTGTGGAAACGCCCTGTATCTCTTGGTATAGCATGCATCCCCAGATGGTTGTGAGTTTAAATGGGAGAAGAAGAAGGGACTTTACAGCTCCTAAGAACTTCTCTGAGACTGACTGAATTTCTCCAGTCCTCATGCAGTGGACACCTTCCCTTTTTTTTAATTAAATGGAAATGCAGTCTTGTGTTCTGTGGGTCTCAGGAGAGCAGCCATCAGTGTGACTGAGTAGGGGAAACTCCAGCTCTCTGTCTCACAGAATTCCCTGGAAATCCAGCAGCTTGAGTGAATGAAGCACAGGCTGAAGCTACAAAGGGTCGCTGTCTCTACCCCAGTGGCGAATGCCTGCAATCCATATAGAATTTTAATTGATATGAGCTCAGCAGAACAGTTTGGAAGGAACTGCTCTGCCTTGCTGCTTACATACTGGTGGAAGAGCAGGATGGCACAGTCTGTGCAGACAGTTCACCTGTCTTGTCAGCCAATGATAATAAAGAGTAGGAGGAACAGAAAGAAGCAGAGAAGTTATGGGTCAATAGCCAGGCAAATAAAAGGAGTTCCTTTGCAGCACTGTATGAAACCAGCTTCTCAGGCTTCCAATGGCTGTGGATGGTCTCAGGATGCATAACACAAAATGCAACTTCCGGTTAATGGTCCCATCACTCATCTTTATGCCTGCGAGGATGTTAACAGCACAGAAGTTGGGAAAGAGATGAATTGGAAGTCTAATACACATTCTGCACAAAAGGTGTTTAGTTTGCATTTTGCATTTAGAAGCTTTTAAAGAGACTTTAAAGCAGAGGCACTCTTCCCAACACAAGTGTTGGCTATGCTGGCTGGGGATGATGGGAATGGCAGCCCAGTACATGTGGAGAGCTCGAATTTTTTTTTATAAATATTTTTATTGAAAAACTAAACAAAAAAAAAGCACCTACATGACAACATATAACCTACACATAGCCACCTACAAACATATTAATACACAGATATACAAATAATACAAATATTACATACTAATTACATAGTTGAAGACCAAAACATAAAGAACTTCCCCCTTGAGTGAGTCACAGCCTTATTATATTCTCAAAAATATTGTAAAATAAACCACCCCATATAAGAAAGGGAGAAACTGGTGTTCTGATTGTCGCACATCTGCGTCAACCTCTAATTATATAATAACAATACCATTATTAACAATAAATCCTTGTTGTCTTCAAACATAATATTAATGGTATTCCTTCACATCCCTATTCTGTCAAAAAAAACCCAATCACATCAAAAACTTCTCCTTCTTCTACCTCCCTCCACAACATTACCTGGGGAGTACCACCAATAATTTATGATTACAAATATTAACAATAAATTGTATCATTCCTACTTAAACTTTGAAGACATACTATATTTCTGAAATGTAGCATATTCCCCCGTAGAACTAAAGATAAAAATTTAAATAGACTAGATCCAAGAAGGGATCCCATAATCGCTCCTAAATACTCAAAACTGAAAACCATTGGTTGGAATTTCCTTGTTTTGAAGAAATGCTGTAAACAACTCCCAGGCCTTATAGAACTTACTGTCTATCTTATTCTCTAATCTATAAGTCATTTTATCCATCTGTGCAATTTTGATAACTTTCTCTAACCATTCATTGACAGTGGGGATGTAAGTCGATTTCCAGTATTTGGCATAGACAATTCTGGCTGCCACAATCAAATGCCAAGCTAATCTTTTGCAGAAATCCATACTGTTATCTGCACCAAAAATTCCCAATAAAAAGAATTCTGGAACTAATTTGATGTTTGGTTTAAAAATTTTTTGCATATTAGCTCGTATGACATACCAGAATCTCTTTGCTGGAGAGCTTGAATTTGATGGAGGCTGTGTAAGCATTATGTGGATGTGCCCTACTGTCTGTCATGAAGGGACTTTCTAGTCTAGTATTCTGTTGGTGAGAGAAGCCCTAAGATGGGAATGAAGGCAACATCCCTCTTTCTACATCACACCGTCAGAGGGCCCCTCCATAAATTGCAAAGCCCAAGAATCCATAGGATGTTGAAAGTGGAATAATAGCACTATAACAGTCTAGTGCGGAAATGGCCTGTGAACGCCAGTCATGCAGTTATGGGGGACCTACTCTATTTTTGGCTGAAATTCCAACCAGTTATTTTTCTATTTTCAGGTAGAGTCTGGGAGCTTTAGAGGCTTTCAGGGGCCAAAAAATAGATTCCTGGAAGGCACACATAGCTCACAGGCAACAGTTTCCCCACCCCTACATGAAAGCCAAGAGAAACTGTTTGTTTTAAAGGTGATTTCGCAATTCAGCAGCAAGCTGGGGGAAAACCCTTAAAACCACAATTTGTTTCTTTTTTAAAAGGGTTTTCCCCTCCTGGTTTATCACTGAAAGGTGGCTGTGTAAATTGCGAGGAGTATATAACTCACTGTGGTTTGGGGGAACTCTTCGCCCACCAGAGTTGCCCATCCTTTAGACAGCTTATTTGATTGCTGCCACACTTGATGCACAGTGACATGCAGATAAGATGCAAAGGAGCTAATGTGTGTTTTAGAGTACACTGATGAAAGAGAGTGACTGGATCTTATAAGAATGGGGTAACCAGAATCTCAGATCATCCAAGCCTTTCTGTTCAACTTTGGGCAAGCAATGGTAGTTGGCCACAGTTTGTTGGCAGGCAAGTCTGTGTTGTCTTTGGAGGTCAGCCATAGCAGTAACACTGGGATAAGCCAGCAGTTTAGTCATGAAGGCTTTGCCAGGACAGATCCCAGGCTTTCAGATTAGAAATCAAAACAACGTAGGTAGCCTTGACTCCTCACAGGAGATAACATTCATTTGTGCCACATGTATAGCTCAAAGAGCAAACAATGCTAACAAACCACTACCAGAGCACACTTTTATCTCCTTTTATCGTCATCTTTTCCCTCCCCAACCAGATGCTAAAATCTTTGCAGGGACGGGTGGTAATCATGCTTTATTTTATTTTTTTTAAACATCCACTGTATATTGTGAAAATCTCCTCCAAGGAATTCAGTGCAACCAGAATAACTTTCCTTTCTGCCACCTCTCTTCTGTTTCCTGACAACAACTCTATGGCCATTTCCGCACTAGCCTGTTATAGCACGATGATTCCACTTTCAACATCCTCTGGAATCCTGGGGTTTGCAGTTTCCCCTCCTGAAACTGTGGAAATGGCCTATGATTTAGGTTAATTTGAGAAATTGTCCCAGGGTAAAATGGGGCAGAATTTTTGAGTGAGTTTGGTTTGCATTTGAGTGCAAGCCTATGAAATTCACACTTCCCAAATCTGAACACAAACCCAAACACTGTTCATCTTCTAAATTTGTAGTTTTCAAAGGGTTTTGATGCAGTTTTTTTTAACAGGGGAGTTTTAAAAAAAGCAGCGATCTTAGTCTGTTGCAGCATAAAATGGAGGGAAGAGAAAAAAGAAATGTGGCAGCACTTTTAAGACTAACTAGTTTTTATTTTGGCATGAGCTTTCATGGACATAAAATCACTTCTTCGGAGAGAAGCACAAGAAAATGGGTGTGTTTGAAATAAGTGCACACAAAAAGGCCTAAATCAGGAATGTAAACTGTGTGGCAACCTAGATTTAAACTGCAGCTCCCAGCATTCTTCACCCTTGTCCATACTGACTGGGGCTACTGGGAGTTGCAGTTCAACAACATCAATTCCCACCCTTATTTTATTTTTTAAAACATTTTTATTAACGCGCACACACTTTTACATAATATAAAACTACATACCTTCAAAAAAAGAGTGGGAGGAGCACAATAGAACATAAAAAAAAACAGGACAAACTACCAATTAAACTAAAAAATACTCCCCAAATACAACAAATATACAACTGACTTCCTACTCATCAGAGAATGGTTATTGCTTATCCCTTGCTATACTCCTCAAGGCTTCTGCACCTAAATCTTATATTAAAGTAATTAAGATTATTTTATATACCAATAGCAACATAACATAGATGACTCAATCTCCACCCTTGTTTTAAAGACTTTGTAATTCCTGCAGCCACAAGTTGCATCTGCTACAGCAACCATTGCAGGACTGTTATAACAATATAATCTCTCCCTGCAACAATTTCCAAAAGCAGGTTGCTGGTTTCAGAGGAGAGATTGTTTAGATAAGGCAGGTTGGATTATCTTCCCTGGACAGCAGAGCTTTTAAGAAGTCTGTGATTTCTGTAAAAACACCAAGAAGTTGTCTGTAGCCTAAGGACCCACTGCAGCTTAGTCTCTGAATGAATGTATAATAGCAGCATTAGCCCAAAGGTTTGCTTGGTTGATTTGATTATTTAAAATGTTGCTTTACTGGAGGAATGCCCAAGGCAATTTAGAGTACTGATTCAGTCTTGCAAATATAACATCGGTATTGGCAAATATTATCTACCATTAAAATAATCTCAGTTCAGTAATCTTCTGTAAAGATGATCAGACTTAACACAAAACATCTCATTTGTGAAAGAATGCTAATGGCTTAAAAATAATCAATGTGAATTGGAGAGCTGAATAAAAATGCACCATATGTATTCTAGCACATGCAATCTGCCTTTCCTTTCTGAGCAAATAACTGCTGCCAGTCATTATGTATTAGACAGAATATAGCAAAACAATGATTTTCAATTGGCAGTGAGGTCAGACTGGGCTCCATTTTTTCACCCTATATGTTTAGTTTATATGCAGAACATATACAGAAAGTAAGACTAGATGTGGTGAAACGTCTAAAAGTTGTGGACAGGATTGCCAACAATTTACAATATGCAGATAACACCATGTTTCTAACAGAAAAATAGCAAAGACTTGGAATGACTACTGTTGAAAGTTAAGGAATAAAATGCAAAAGCAGGGCTACAGTGGGATACTGAGAAAACAAATGAGCACATATAATTTACAGAACTTTAAAGTAGATGATGAAGACATTGAAATAGTCAATACACACACACACATATACACAAACACCTTGGCTTGGTCATTAATTAAGCTGGACGCTGTAGTCAGGACTTGGAACTCAGAAGATAGAGACTTGGAAAGGCAGCTGTGAAAAAAGTGGGTGAGATCCTTAGCTGTTAAAGACACAACAGTAAATATCAAAGTCAGAATCATCCTTGTCATTCCATTTCCCATTTCTGTCTATGGTTGTGAAAGCTAGACAATGAAGAAAGCTTTCAGAAAGAGAATTACTAATTTGAAATATGGTGCTGGGAGAGAGTTTTGTGCATACCATGGATTGCCAAACAGACCTTGCATAGAGTAAATGGAGCCTGAACTGTCAGTAGAAGCGCAGATGACTAAACTGAGGTTATTGTGCTTTGGATAGATCACGAGAAAACATGGCTCATGGGAAAAGACAATTATGCTTGGTGATGTGGAAGGTGATATGAAAAGAATGAGACCACGTTACAGAGGGAATGATTTAATAAAGGAACTCTAATGTTATGTGACCATGTCACTTTAATATATTGGCAAACCAATGACAGACCTGTAAGAGACCCTGTCATCAGCAGCTTCGCTAAGGTCTTACAAAGTTGGGGCCATGGCTTCCTTTATTGAGTCAATTCTCTTGTAATGTGATCTTTCTTTTCTCCTTCCGTTTTATCCATGTTGTCATATTTTCCAATAAGTTATGTTGTTTCGTGATATGCCGAGAATGCAATAGCCTCAGATTAGTCATTTTGGCTTCTGGGGAGGCTTGGTTTCTTTCAGACCCATTCGTATAGCTTTTTGGCAATCCATGGTAAATACAGAATGCTCCTCCAACACCTGTTTCAAAAAAGCTGATTTCCTTCCTAGTTGGGTAGGTACTAGGTGGAAAAGAAAGGAAATAAAGCCGAGGTGACCAAATCAGTAGTGTTATCGAGGGGATGGAAACCGCAGTGTAGATAGTACAAAATCTTCCTCATCTGGTGGTAGAATCTACCATAGATGGCTAATTGAGTATGTGAAGAAATGATACTGAACAGATATGGCAGGGAAAGACAAGAAGCAGAGTGCTTGTGTCTGTTCTAGGGTTAGCAGTTTAGTCTCAAAGCTACTCAGGTTGCTTCTTTGGAGAATGTAGAAATAGCTCTTTCCCCACACATTTTCTTTCATTCTACAGCTGTTATTTTAGTAAGGATGTACACCTCCATAGCTTCAAGACCATAAAAAGTAGACTCCTGAAACTTGACCTTCATCCTGAAATGTGGTGTTCATACTTATGGGTGTGCACCTTGATTGTGTTTGACTTGCAAAACACAGCAATTCTCTATTTACTTGCCATCTTAGAAAATAGCATGGTCTTCCTGGTCAAAGGGGCACACAGAAGATCTTCATCTGTTTTTTTCTCTCCCTGAAGGATGCAGTTATGAAATATCAAGTGCCTAATTTCCTTGGCCAGTGGAAAAGCCATTATGCACATGAAGGGGGTGTTGTACAGTCAGAGGACCATATCCTTGATGCATGAAGACTACACATATCTCTCTTGACCTCTGCAGGCAAGACAGAGATGATGTTGGTTTCAATTAGTGAGCAATCACAGCCAACTTCCAGGAAACCACAATCATAGCCAACTTCCAGGAAATTGCTGCTGACCACCCCTTCCAAAGCAATCACATCTCTTCTCTTTCAGGCAACTGGGATTGCAAAGGGAGGGGGTATGTTTTATTGCAGCCATCCTGTTTCTGGAAAGTAAAGGTCTTGTTGGTGAAAGGCATGCTTTTTATGCCAAAGGGCCAAGTCTGTCCTTGATAGGTCCAGGAGGGTGAAAAGATTTATGCACCAGGTCGTGGAGGGCAGCTGCTAGACAATACTGTCTTCCAGTAGTTGTTTCTGGGTTCTGGAACTTCTTTCTCCTCTGTTGTCCTTCTGCTGGCAGGCAAAAGTGTTTCCACTCAAAGTCTGTGGAGTTTAGCAGCTGGGTTGCTATTGGATGAGGGTTAACTGATGATGGGGTGTTGGAATGGCTTTTTGTTGAGGTATTTTTAAATCTGTTCTTTTGTGCTTAAATTGTACTTGAATTTTACTGTTGTTAGCCACCCTGAGAGTTGATTTTGTTGCAAAGATTGTGGTACAGATTAAATGAACAGTGGACGGAGAAATTTGATCTGTTATAGTGGCACCTTTGTATATTCCCAGGCCAAATTTAAGTTTTGTCCTCCACCCATCTGCCTTCACCCAGTGGAACAGGAGTGGGCAAAAGGCATTGGATATTCTTTTAAACAATGAATACATTTCCCCACATTTGGAAGGAGCAGATTTTACTTAAAACAGGACACTGTTATCTAAAGTTTGAAAAAATGTAATTGAAAGTGGGCTTCTGATTGCTTTTGAGTTAATATTTCTAAGTATAGGAAGATTCATAAAGAGATCCATAAATTGACCCTTGGGGTATTTGAAATTGGCCTTCCCAATAGCAAGAGATGCTTTTCTCCTCATCTCTTAACCATCCTTTGAAACTGAATGATGGGAGATTCAGGAATTAAATAAAAATGCTGTTTTGCAATATGTGGAATTAAACTGTGGAAGTTGCTGTTGCAGGGTGTGGTGCTTGTAAGCAACTTGGACAGTTTTAGACAAATTCATAGAGTTAGAGTAGTATCCCTCCAATTTGTCAGAAGATACCACTGAAGTTAGTGAGAGACTGTATAACATTAGTGGTTAAAAAGTATCACCAGTTATAATAGACAATGCACCATATATGAAGTTATGCAAAAAGTTCAGCTCTGTAGGTTAAATTTCAGGTGCAGGAGTATTGAAATCTTAAATATCAGTCAACATTCACAGATCCAGTTTGGCACAGCAGTGAAGAGTTTTGGCTTAGGACTGGTCAGTATACTTTTTTTTTGGCAGTTTGGTACATAGTTCTGAATGCAGAACTAAGGCATTCTTAGAGTAAACCTATTGAAATTAATGGATCTTCAGTTATAGCTAAGCTAGAAAAGCAAAATCCTATTGATTTCAATGAGTCTACTCTAACTATTATATGTCCACACCATATAACTGATACCATTTTAACTGTCATGACTCTGTCCTGTGGAATTCTAGGATTTCTTGTTTGCTAAGGTACTTAACAATTCTGTACCAAATGTCTCTGGTGCTGTAGTTAAGAGGAAAGCAGATTTCAAATTCCAAATCCTAGGATTCCATAGGATGGAGCCACTGCAGTTAAAGTGTTATCAAACTGCTATAATTGTATACTACGGATGCACCTAGTCTGGTTCCCAGTCATAACAATTTTCTGTTGACTGTTCAAGGTTTTAAAACACTATTCATGAAAATGCTGAAAATGTTAAAGTGCTATTTATGAAAAGGAGTTTTAACCTGTCATTCTCTAGGACAGCTTTAAGAGGATTACAATAATAAAAGCAGATGCAACAGTGTGCAATACAATGGCACAAATGGAGGTACAAGGTCATTTAAAAGGAGACAACAAAATGGACTTGTCTGGTACCTAAAATACAACAACACTGCTGAGAAAAAGTTTTGACATTTGAAAGTACCTACAGAAAAGTTGCTTCTCTAGAAATGACACACATGTCCCAAAGTTTCTTTCAAAGCCCAGCTCAAAGTGCTGGTGCTGATCTCCTTGGGAAGGGGTAGATTGGGATCTGCTGGCTGATCTCGGGATGTTTTGCAACATAGCTGCAAGGGTTTGTGCTTCCTGACAGTTGACAAACGGTAAGTTAATTTAAAAACTATTTTTTTAAAAAACAAAACAAAATAACCAGCAACAAAGTCTCACTCTCAATCTTGCCCCCAGTACAACTGCCGTCTCAGCCTCATTATTCCTCACTGTAAAACATAAATCATAGAACTGGAAAGAAGAACAAGGGCCATCTGGTTTAACCCTCTGCTATGCATGAATACACAGGTACAGTACTTCTGAAAGAGGCCCATGCAGCCTCTGGACCTTTCCACACTACATTGTTATAGTGCTATTATTCCCCTTTCAACCTCCTGGGGAAATTTCTGGGGTTTGTAGTTTACGGAGGCCAAAGAGCTCTCTGGGTGAGAATTCTAAATGCCCCTCCCTAAACTGCAAACCCCAGGATTCCATAGGATGTTGAAAGTGGAATAATAGCACTATAACAGTGTTGTGCAGAAATGCCCTCTGTTTAAACACCTCCGGAAGATGGCAAGTCCATCCACCCTCTAAGCCAGTCCATTGCACTGTGGAACAGCTCTTACAGTCAGAAAGGTGTTCTCAATATTTAGGTGAAATTTCTTTCCTTGTAATTTAAATCCACTGGTTTGTGTTCCAGTCTGTGGAACAGCAGAAAACAAGCTGGCTCCATTTGCCATTGAGTATTAAAATATGGTCTTTATATTCAGATATACCTTTGCCTTGCAATTTGTGTGGCAGATAGGGCTTTGTGCTCTGTTTTAATTGTGTTTTACACTGTTATGACTTTGCATTTTTAACTAAACTTTTTAAAAAAACATTTGTATGAATATTTCTTTAGCTGTTTTTAGTTGCTTGTAAGCTGCCTTTGATTCTGTGCAAGGAAAAAGGCAGGATAGAAAATGAATGAATGAATGAATGAATGAATGGGACAATTTCAGAGTTTTCTGTTTAGGCTACATGATTCATAGTAACTGGAGGTGGATTTCCACATGATACATGCTTGTGAGTCATGAGGCATCAGATGTGACTGACTCTTTCCCAACTCCAGGCTCTAAAAACCCCTCTGCCCTTCAGTAGCCATTATCTTCTTCCTGGCCTTGCTTGGTGGACCTTTGTTTACCAGCGTCTGTGTTTATAGAATTCCCTCGCTAAAGAGACCTGCCTGATGCCTGTGTTGTGAGAGGGCGTCAGGGATGCCTCCTTCTCTGCCGTTTCTCTCAAACTGGGGAGACTCCCAGTTGGTGAGCTGACCAGTAATCAGGAGGAGGCAGGCGGCTGGGATGAAGTGCAGTTAGCTAGCACCAGGGAGATAGTAGAAGCTCAGGAGGCAAAAGGTTGGGGCAGCCCATCTATAAAGAGCAGCATTGTAGCCATAGAAGGGGTATATGGAAGGGATGCTGGGCTTATCTATGGTGGTGAGGAAAACCCTAAAAGAGGCCAAGGCAGAGGTAGGAGGAGGAACAACAACTCATCATCCCCTTGAGAGGTACAGTCTTTCCCTGGGGAGGGAGAAAAGACCCAGGAGAGGTGCTGTACCCATTTATCCTGCCACCACTGGTGGGTCCACAAACAGCCTAAAGACTGCAGGTCTATCCAACTGCTTTGGGAATCCAGTCCTGAGGGCCTGTGGCCACCTTAACCTTGGTTGGTAGTGCTGGAGGGGCTTCTGAACCACTTTATGTTACATGTTGCCTTAATCCCTTCTCCTAAGTAGATGGGGTTGAAGACTATTATGTGCTGCTCCTCATGAAAGGGATAGATGGAGTCATGCCTTAAACATTTTAGTGGAATAAAAAAAGAGTTTTGTCTTTCTCCTTATTCTCTTACACTTTTTTTAACAACAAATATTCTGGTGGCTTAAGGGCTAAAGTATTTTATTACTGTACAAGTTTTTGTGGGCTATAGATCACTCTATGAGGTACTTTAGATGTTGGTCTGATGTTTTAGTTAGCATTCAGTTTGCTTCTGTGCAACTGTGTTTTATGCTTTCATTTAAATGTTTATATGAGCAGTCTTGGGATCTTTTCCGATATATGTGTGTGTAGGTATAGAAGGAGACACACAGAGAAAAGCAGAATATAAATTCCCCAAAGGGGCCAGCAAAGTGTAGTGGTTTGAGTATTGGGCTATGACCCTGGAGAGCAGGATTTGATTCCTCACTCAGCCATGGAAACCCACTGGGTGACTTTGGGCAAATCACACACTCTCAGTCCCAGAAAATCCCATGAAAGGTCACTGTAGAGTTGCCATAAGTCAGGAACAACTTCAAGGCACACAGCAATACATTAAAAATGTATCCCAAGCTGTAAAAAAATGATCCCAATATCTGAAACTGGTTACTTTCTATAGTGCAGTTGAACTCCCCACTCTGATCACTCCGTGCATTTCTGCTCCGTGCACTCCGATCACTACTCCATGCACTCTGATCACTCCGTGCACTTAGCTGCATTCTCCTGTATTGCAAATGTGTTAATTGCATCACCTTGGAGTGTAATGAATCAGTGCCTTTAAGATTTATTTAATCATGGAGAAACAGGGAAGGTTAAAAGAAAAGGGAAGGAAGATACCTCCCTTGAATACAAATGCAAACTTAGTACTGCCATTGGGCTCTTCCCATCAACTAGGCTTAATTTTTTTTTGTGATCCTAGGATTAAGGTTATGCATTCTTTTTGCATTTTCATCACGTAGATGTACCTTTTTTTTTTTTTTTAAATTACGTTCTGTTTCACAATGAGTCAAAGTGCAACAGAAGATATGGCTTTAGCTCAGGACTAGACCTGAGTTTGAATCCTTGCTTGTGCTGCTGGGGCTGGATGGCCCTTTTTGGTTCCTCCAGTCCTCTGGCAGAGTGCAGATGTTTATCTGATGAGGTCTGGAAGTTATGCTTTCAGCAAGGGACCCTCAAAACATTATTTGGGGGTAAACTGGGACCTCAGAGTCAATTTTGAGCCATTTCTTGGGGGGGGTCAAATGCCAAAGGGATTTCTTAAAGAGCTCCATGTGGCTTACACAGTTCCCACTTTGGCATAAATCAAAAAGATGTCAAGCATCTTCGGGCAATCCAGTAATCTCTTTGCTTATCTTTGGGTGGTTTGGTGGGAGGGGAATTGCAGAGGTATCTGAAAAACCAAGGTGTTGGATCCAAAGCCGTTTCTTCTGCTTGGTGGAGGGCACCTTTCAGGTGAGAAAGGATTGCTTCACATCTCACATAGACCCAAATGTGAAAAGAAGATTAGAAGAAATCTAAAGCCAGTGTGGTGTGCAGTAGTTAGAGGAGGAATAGGGAATGGCAGCATTTCTTTGCGGGTAATCTTATTGGCAGGAGTTTGGTTTATGGCAGCATCCATCTTCCTGGGCAGCTTTCAAGAGCTGGAGTGTTTGTTTTGGCCAGAAGGGAAGATGTGTCCAGGCAGCAGGCAGCCCTGACTGCCATTCTGCACCTGATAGAGAAGCTGGTTTCACCCTCTGGAATTGCCAGAGGGCCAGTGGAGATTCCCTTCCCCGGGTGTGGACTACACCGAGTGTTGTCCGGTTGCCTCCCTGTCCCATCTTCAGCTAGCAAATGGCCATGACAGTGTGGTCTGCACTTGAAAGCTGCCTTCCAGGGAGAGAAGAAAATGTGGGACTGCATGAGAGAAGTATTGCACTCCATCTGCACAATTGAGGGTCTTTTAAAATGTAAAACTGCTAGGAAACCCACCTGTACAGCACTTGTACTATTGCTTGTGGTCATGTTCAAATGCCAAGTGGTGCAAGGTAGATTTATTGCTGAATAAGATGAGATTTCTTGTTGTACCCATACACCTAGAAGTGACCAGCACCTCTCTTGCCCCTTCTCTCTTCCAATCCATGCAATGAAAAGCTGGCACTTGCTTCCTGCTAGTTCTGGTGCCTCTCCCCCTTTGTTGCCAGCCTTGTCAGTCGAGTCTTAAATTTATTCATGGAGCACACCAGAGCTCAGGTGGCAACGACAAAATCCATTTAGCAGTTGGAATCAGAGGGAAAGCCATTTGAATGTTGTATTGGTACTGCATTACTTAACAAATTCAAAGGATAATAATTACTCCATGTGCTCACAGATGTAAAATCCTGAATTTATCAGGACTTATGCATTGAGAGCAGATCTCAAGTCAACAGTAATTAACATGCAGTAAAAGAAAGAAGAAGGAGATAGAAGGGAAAGACACTCAGATGGAGGATCAAAGCTGAATCTGGTCCATTGCAACCCCTAAGAATGAGCATGGCTTGTTTTAGGGAAGATACAAAATGGGTTTCCCAACAGATACACCTGTTTGTCTATTCCATTTCTTGAAGCTGGACATCTTTTTAAAAATCATTTTCCATCACAGGAAACAGCTTTTATGAAACTGTGTCTCTGGCAGCAAATATGAAATTATCATCCTCCATCATAGAATGTGTTTTGCTTAAAGTGTCAGTGGGTGTTTTCTTTCCTTCTTTCCCCCCTGTTTTATTTTGTTGAATGCTGTACAAATATTTTACTGTGTTTCTTTACCGTGCTTCTCCCCTCCCCAAAACATATAATAATCCAGAAAGCATCCACAGATGAGTGGCAGATAGGGAAATTAACAGTAAGGCTCTCCTTTGACAAGTGTGAGCAGTGCTTGTGTATTTGTTTCACATCTGCTAAGAGAGGCAAATGGAGAACCTAAACACGGACATGCCCCTCCAATTTGAGAGTGACAGGCTTCTGAGAAAGCAGATCGAAAAGGTCCGTTTTGAAAAATGCAGTGAATGCATCTTGCTGTGTTTGATTACAAATTGCGACACACACACACAATCCCTCCCCAATTGATCAGCAATAATGTAAAACCCATGCTATTTCTTTGTCTCCAGGATATGCTGATGACCTTGACTTTAATTTAGAAGATGCACTGGATGATGGCCCTTCAACAAAGAGGCGTAAGTCAGCTCTGTGTGTGTGTGTGTGTGTGTGTGTAAAGGAAAGTGGGTGTGTGAGAAGGAAAGTGCAAGCGCAAGCTGTGAACAGATTGGCTTGTCGGCTCGTATGGTGTGTTCATTGAAAGAGGCTCATTCCACCAGTACATTGGCTAAAGATCAGTGTGGATCCTGTATGTTTAAAGCCAGACAATCCCTGAAGCACATGCTGCCCTCTGACACCAGAACATATCATGTCAAACACACTTTCAGTTAATGCTGTGACTCTAAGGTAGGAGAGATTGAACTCCAGGGATTGCCCCCCCCCACTCCAGACCTTGTACAGATTGCACCACCTCCCCAAAATGAATTCCATTTCCTGTTTTGCAAAACACTGGTTTTTGTTTTTTGCTGTGATGGGTTTTAAAAGGCTTACACACTGGGATGGTTCCAGGAGCAGCAATGTTGTCTGTTTTTATGATTTTTATTTTTATGTATTTATTTTTGGACTGTGGGTGTGTCCTGGAGGGCCCTGTGAGCTGCAGATACAGACTAGGGATGCCTGTCATCCGTAGTTTGTATGTTGCTCACCCCTGCTTAAAGAATTGGCTTCCTAATTCAGGATAAGGCTAGAAACCCATTGGTGACTCTTATCAATCTGTAACACCAGGTTACACATATGCATGTTTTTTCCAGCTGTTGCAAAGGAGGTATTCAGTACCTCCCTCCTTGCACATTGTCCACATGCATATCAAAGTAGCTTTCAGAGCAACTGGAGTGCATGGCCATGGCCATTTACTCTCTGAGTTGGTGGTTGGGAGGGAGCTGACCACCCATGGTTCAAGAATTGCATTAACAGTTCCGACTAGAAATCTGTTGGTGATGCATACATGTGTAACCTCAGTGTACATGCACATGTATCATATTTTTGGACATTGCGAAGGAGGTTATATTACACTCCACTGATACAACATACAGTCTCAGCCTAAATATCCATCTAACATACTCCCCCACCCCCAAAGCAGCCAGATAAGTGTATTTAACTAGTCAAAAGCATGGTGTAAAGAACTTCCAAGCCTGTCTCAGGACCTTTCAGGATGCTGCTCTTTTGTGGCTTGGTGTCACAGCCCCTATTTTCTGCCATTTGTGTCCTTGTTTTTGGCATGGGATCACAACAGGTTTATTTGAAGTCCAAAATGTTCGAGGCTGTAAGGCTGGGCTGTTTACTTGAGGGTAAGACCCATAGAGATCAATGGAAATTAAGGTTTGAGTAAATGTGCATGGAATTTTACTCTGAGGTTCACTGTATGTCTTTCACTTCTATGTCTTAATTAACGTTTCTGTCCCTCCCCCACTTGTCTTACTACAGCTACTCACAAGCCACCCAAAAATCCATCTGGTGGAACAGGTGAGTTGTTTGTAATCTATGACAAATAAAGACTGGCAACCACAAACTGGTTTCTTCTCACCCACCCCTCCATGCCATTTCCTTTTAGAAGGAACAGCTCTTTTGTTATGCAGAGTTTTAGCAATAACTCTTTCCAGGTCGGGAGTTCAGGAATGGCAGCTTCTTATTTATTGTGTCTGTCTGTCTTTTTCTCTCCCTTTCTCTCTCTCTCTGTTTCTCTCAGGCCAGGTTGGGGTCAGAGTGCTCTGACAGACACGGAAAGAAGCAGAACTAATTGCTTTCTATTTGTTGCTGCGGCTGCTACTATTAAGTACAGTAGGGTCAAGGGAAGGCTGAAGCAGCTGCACAGAGAAGGGAATGAGAGGGAGGAATTATCACAGTTGACCAGCTAGTGCCCATTCCACCTCTCTTAGCTCAAGGAAACCTGTAGGGGTAGCGATGGGGGAAACATAGTTGTGCGTATGCATGCATTCCAACATGGTCTCTCATACATATGAAATGGTGCAGTGGGTCTGAGCAAAACTTTGTGGATCATTAGAGTGCATTTATGGACTGTAAGTAACCATGGGTGAAAGGCAGACTGCAGTTTACTGGTACTGAATTATCAGATTTAAAATCTCAGAAGTCCTGATAGGGGAAAGCTTTATGATTCCTGAAGGCAAAACAACAGCAACAGTGAAAAGCCCCCACTATGCCTTTAATTTTGCTGTCAGAATTCCACAATAAAAGATACATAAATCTATGCACTTTGGTCCAGTTGGTGGACTTCAGTATTCTAAGCTGGTTGGTTTTAAGTATATCCAGCAAACTTAAGAAGTATACAGTTCAAGCATACGTACTTGGGAAGAGTGCTGCAACTGATGTTTTACTTAAACTCTGAACACACTCTGTCTCATCTGACTTTGGAAGCTAAACAGGGTCAGGCCTGATCAATATTTGGATAGGAGATCACAGGTTAATGCCAGGGCTGTCCAGGTAGAGCTAGGGAAACATCCTGCCTGAATCCTTGAAAAGTCACTGCTTTTGGTCACAGTACTAAGAGGGATGGACTAATGCTCTGATTCACAGTAAAGTAGCTCCCTGTGTTCCTAGCTCTGCCTTTAAAAATGTTATTTAAAATTGGCCACCAGCTTCAAATTCTCTGTTTTGTACAGAACCCTGTGACAAGCAGAGGACCAACACAAATCTCTCTCTCTCTTTTAAAGGCATCTGTGGGGAAAAATCACTGCCTGGCAATTCTCTTCAAGTATGACCTATTCTCACCACTTTCATTTCGTTTCTGGTCTTATCCATGTGCAAGAAGAGTCTTTTCTTGATTAGAGGTCTTTGCATTACTTTAACCTAACCTTCCTCTTAGGATTGTTGTGTGAATAAAATGTGAGGAAGTTGTGTATGGTGTCCCGAATTCCTTGGATGACAGAAGATGGTACAAGTTAGTAGTGGCTTATTTTAAGTGTGTATTTACTTTCTGTCTGGACAGGTGACTTTGACTTGGCTGACTTCTTTGATACCCCACTGGACAGGACAACAAAACCAGCAAAGGCAACAACTGGGCCTTATCCAAGGAAACCAGGTAGAGCTGATCCCTTTTCTCTGTTACATTCTTTGTCAAAGATGGCCGCTTTCCCAGGCTTCTGGGCTGCCTCCCAGAAACCTTCATGGGAGCAAGAGCAGAAAGGCACAGTTGCTTTTGCTACATTTCCCCTTCTCCACCAACTTCTTTCTCTTCTGCCTAAAGCTCCAACTACTTCATTAGGCTTCTATGGAGGCAGAAATTTATATGATGAATCTGGTTGTGTGTATCCAAGGAAGTTCTCACTATGTTTTCAGGTCTTATTCAGTAGAGGCAGGGACTGAGGCATTTTTTGCTGACTCTGTCTCTTGTTTAGCATCCTACATCCCTAATTGCTACCTAATTTATTGTTCCGAAACCAAACCTGACCTCTTCTTTTGTCTGAAGGCCCCAAAAGAATCAGGTGAGACACTCACAAGTCTTTGATTTCTGTGTGTATATGTGCAGCTTTGCTTAGGACTGATTCACATGTTTACTTACATTTCACTTGAAATTAACATAGCTGGTTTCCATAGCTGGTTTGCAGGTAAACATGTGAATGACCTCCACTGAAATGTTTCAGAGGTAGGTTGGTAATATGGGAGCTCTCATGGAATCCTCCTGGAGACTTACACCAGTGTAACCCATCACTACACCGTGGTGAGGCAATTTTTGGAGCTGTGCACAGTAGCAGTTGGGGGTGAGCAGGTTGGTATTCTGTTGTCTCCACACAGCACCCAAGACCTCTGTACTGCCCTGAAGCCACCTCAAATGGGCATTCTGTGCTTCAGTGTGAAAACACAGCATTGGAGAAGCATCTGACAACTGTACTCCTCAGCCAAGATGACTACAGAAGCACTGAGATTGCAAAAGGAGGCCCACAGATCTCAATGCTGATGCATCATTGTGTATCCAGCTATTGGGGTGGGTAGCCATACCTTATCTGATCCTGCCAGTTCATATTGAAGCATGGAATGTCTGTATGAGGTGGCTTCAGGACGTTGAAGTTGGAGAGGTGATATATGAGTCAGCAAAGTGTCAGGTTTTCATGTGGATATTTATGCTATGCTGAGGGGATGTTGAATTGAGGACACAGGCTGGCGGAAGAAGCATACAGGCCTTCCCTGCCGCCCTCCCCTGTGTGGTCATATTCTTGTTTACTATCCTTAGGTTTTCTATAAGCTGTAGAAACTGAGATACTTCCATGTAGAAGCTCTTCATATCCTAGCTTTGTTAAGGGTAACATTTTCTTTTACATTCTCTTTTCTTCAGATGATGGCCGTTGGAACGTAATGCATACCACTACCACCAAGCAGCCTAAAACCACTAAGCCACCTCCCAAGAAGACCCCAGGTAAATGCAGAGCTTTGTAGGGTGCATGAGGTAACAAGGACAAGTTCTATGAATATATTAAAGGATTTCTGTCATTTCTGCTTCTAAGTAATCTGAATCTTGTTGTTAGACCCAACTAGATTAGACCCATTGAATCAGTGGTCTTTGCCTAAGTGTTGACTCCCTCTGTTCAACAGAGATTTCACTGAGTCTTCTTAAGCAGGGATTAATCAATAGGATTCATCGCAATGTTGTTGTTGTTGTTGTTGTTATTACTACTACAATGCTGCTGCTGCAGTGGAGAACAATTTCCTTGTGCAGGTACCTCCCATTTACCTCTTGTACACATGTGAGGATACCTTCCATCCACTTTTGAAAATGGACGGACTTAGGGCCTCTGGTTATGAAGTGTTTCAAGTCTACACTAGAACAAACCCTTGATTGAAGAATATAATTAGATCAATGCTAGTAAAACTGTTTCTTGTTTGCCACAATAGATGTTTTATGGGGTTTTGATGAAATTAAAATTATCTGAAATAGTAATATTAGTAAGAAGAACAATTAACAGTTACGGTTATCAAGGCATTGGACTGTAGGATGAATAGCAGCCATTGTCCAGGAAGGAGGAAGTCAATATTATATGTATAGTATTTGTATTAATTGTAGAGGATTTTTGATATATATTTTTTTAACTGTAGTCATGTTTGTTGTATGTTTTGTTTGTAGATTGTAGTTTCGTTCTATTGAAATTGGATGTTCTAATAAAAATATTTTTTAACAAGTCTGCCCTAGGACAAATCCATAAATATTGTAGGTCTGACACCCCACATTGGTAATTTCTGGATAATGTTTGATCAGCATGACAGAGACCATCCTGGAGCAGAGGAACTCTCTGTCATGATGTCTCACCAGAGCACCCTGAAGTAGAAGCATAGTTGTGTAGGTATGCCATGAGTGTGAGGATGTGCCTTTCAGTCCCTCTTCACAGCTGTTGGCATCCTATTTTTTCCTTCAGTGTTCAGAACCAATACCATGGGATCACTGTTAGAAAGCTGTTGGGGATCTGTGAACATGTTCACCCCAATTCAGTGAGGAAGGTATGCTGTATTACTTGGAGATTGGTTCTGTGGTAGATCTGCTGGACTGTGATGTTTAAAAAAGTTTCCATTTTTCTTACTGTTTAGGAATTCTGGAACACGTGTATCAAATTTTAGTATTTTGTTTGCTGTGAGGTATAATAATTATTTTGGTTTCCCTCTCAGTGAGAGGAGCTCAAACAACTTCATTTTTTCAGAGATTGGCAATGGTTCCTCCCCCTTTTTTTTATTAACTACAACTGACCATGCTGGTTGGGTTCTAAGGGATGTAATCAAAAAGTAATTTTTCAGAACTCTATAGTGATGGGTAAAAGGGTGGTTGCATTGACACAGGGTTGAGTCCAGATTTAATCATTTTACAATAGGCCCATGGAAATCAGTGATAATTGACTTAACTGTGACCAAATATTATTGATTTCAGTAGACCTACTCTTAAGATATGTCTAATTTTGGGCTGAGCCTACTGTGGGCATCTTCACATTAGGTTATAGTTTATTGCAACAGATTTACCTTTCTGCAGCAAAAAGGGGAAATCTTTGGTTAAAGTGTTCTCTTGGAATTTGATGCACCACATTTCTGTGCCAGTGGCTGAATTCAGGTCAATGTGACTTACAAAATATTGGAGGAAAATATGAAGATGTTCACTTACGTCTTATTTCTGTAGCACCTGCTGAAAATGGTTGAATCTTTTATTTTTTTAATGGCAGACCCTTCCATTGAAATCTGCAATGGTAAGACATTTCAGAACAGTAGATCCCAAAAATAACCAACATTCTGGTTTATAGCAAAAAATCCAGCGGACTTTGACTTATATGATGCCTTGGATGATCAAAACGATGGAAGAGGTGGCGGAACACCAAATGTAAATCCTGGTGGCAGAGGTATGTTGTTAAATCTAAATTTGTTCTCAGTGGTCATCTGTGTGTTGGCTGTCCATCAAAGCCAGTTCAGTGGAGAGGCGAGTGGCTGATTGTCAGGGAATAGTTTAGGGAAGAAGTTTGACCTTGAGAGGAACTAGATAGCATTTGACCAAGCAGAGGATTCCTTGCTATCTCACCTTGCTATCTTCAGAGATAGGCAGAATGGGAAGAAGGAGATCCAGAAACTGGAAATAATGAGTTGTAACTAATGCAGTTACCTGTAATGAACAGATGTGGGAGAAATGTCTATTTGGAACTGGCAGATTTTATCTGTCTTCTGTCACAACCACTGCGTGACTCTGGAAATAGGACGATCTCTAGTGAGGACATCAAAAAGATTCTCACCATAGTGTGTATGCACTTGTATGGTAATAAGGGTGTAACAAAAGTTACATCTCAAAAGTAGTGTAAAAATGCGAAATTGCCTCATTGATGTACCTAGTAATATTCTCTAGTTTCTCTTAAAAGTTACTTTTAGAGGCATCTTTAGTGGCAATTTCGCAGTACCTTTTCAAGTTGTATGCTATCCTATCTATGCTTGATGGGATGGTGAAAAGTAATGAAGTAGCATTATAATGCAACAAATGCTAATGAAATAAATGCTGCAGAAAGTTAGTTGTTAGAATTGTAGTGAGTAGCAGCTAAATGTCAGTGGGTAATACAAATGAATTACTTTCAGAAAGTAGCTTTCCAAGCATTAGGGGAGCCAAAAGGTGGTTGATTCCAGCCAGCCTGATCTGACTTGCCTCTTTCTCTGTCTGAGGCAACCATGTAGAGAAACATACTGAGTGAATCACAGGGGTGCTTCATGTCTTCCATGCTGACAGAGAAGTTAAGATATTCTGGGTTGTATCCTGAACTTTACAGGCGCTATCCATGGTACTGAACCTTTAAAATAAGTTGAGTACCTTGGATAGCTCCTTTGAAGGCTCTAAAACCCAGAGCAGATCCATCACCCCACTGACGTGGAAGCCACTGGCATTGGTGGGCTTGGGGGCAGAAGGCACCTGTAATAGTAACACCAAGATACGAAAAAAAAAATCCTGCTAATACGTAGATGAGATTTGTTTCACATAAAACTGGAAGTATACTATAGGTCTATGAGTTTAGTGCATACACTGAAAGCAGGCTTAATAATCTAGATACATAATAATTTATGGGTGGAAACTGCAAAAACACACTGCAGTGTGGAATGCTCTTTTTCAGTTTTCTGGTCAGTGATGCCCTGCTCCACCTGCATCACCAGATAGCATTATGTGGACACTGAGAATGCACAGTCTTCACTGAGCTGTTTGGGTTCCTCATTCTCCATTGTTCCATTTTTCTAAATACACTTGGTGCTTCTGCTAGTTCGTGCAGTTCTCCTTGCTGGTCACACCTTCTTGTCCAAATGGGTGATTGTTTTGGCTGCATGAGAAGAACATAGGAATGAAGGGAATCGTAATGCTGATACCTCATGCTGAGAAATGTGTTTTTCTGGTATATTTTTAAACTTCCCCCTCATCACTCATTCACCCTAAGGATGATTGCATTTCTTCCTTAAGAAATTGAATGAGATCAGTTTCTTAAGGATAATTGAAAAAGCATCAGTCCTCCACCCGCTGTGTACTTGTAGTTAATGCTGTGAAAATAAAACAGGTGTTTTCGCAGAATATTAATGTTGTTGGAACTTGTACTCTTTTTAAAAAAATGCTTGATTTGCTTTCATGGTATTGCAAAACCTAAATCAACAACTGCTATTTTCTGTGATCAGTTAATGAATAAAGAATCCTGTTCCAGGCTCGAAAGGTAGAGGTGGAAGAGGTGGAAAACCTGGTAAGGAGTCTTGGATTGGCTCCGGCTGATATCTTTCTCCACTCCCCTCCCCCCAAATCTGTTTTCTGCCCTCCTTTCCTTCTAAGCATTTAAAAGTCTCCCTATCTGCACAACACATTTTTTTAAAAAAAAGCTGGATGCCTCTACTAATTTTTCCCTATTAATCAGCATTTTCCTTCCTTTCAGTCTTGTCCCCTCCTCCATTTCTATGACATTTCCTGTTTCTGTGACTTGGTCATAGTATCACAGAGTAGGAAGAGATCATGGTGGTCACCTGGTTCAACCCCTTGTTCTTCACAGGATCTGTAGTGCTGGACTCAGGTGCACACCGTGGCTGCCAGTATCAGATCTTGGGTACTGGACATGACATTTCTACAGTGGCTTCCTTGCATGTAATCAAATGTTTTTCCACCTTAATTGGCTATTGCCAGGGTCTGGCACAGGCCACCTTTGGGATTATTAAACTCTCTGAGAATCTGCTAAAGCTGCCCTTTTGAGCTCAAAACCAAGTAATATCACATAGTTCAAAGGCTTCAAGCCAGGTTCCTGTACTAGAGTTAAGTGATGCATGTGTCTGTCTGTGTGAAAGAGATGGATGGATGTGTTGATATCTGTCTCAGGAGCATCTTTGGTTGGTCTCCTTCATTCTGGTGCCCACAAAAGGTTTAAGGAGACCTCCTTGGCTCTTTGTTCAGAGGAATGATCAGGAGAGCTCCCTCCAGTCCGTAGTGACCACAGCACCTATTCTTGGTCCAAACAGCAGTGTCCTGACAAGAGTTCTTCTTACCTTCTTCTTCCACTAGGATCTGGAAGGAGGTCTTGTGCCTTAGAGTTCCTCTAGTTGCTCTTCTCCTCCTCTTTGCCACAGAGCACTACCATGGATTGCTTGTAGAATGGGAGAAAAAGAGAAGTGGGCCTCTGTCCTTTTTAATGGTTGTGCAGAAGAAGCACAAGCACCTCTTCCTGCTGAAACTCTCACAGTTGTTAAAAATGCACGAGTCCTGTCCTCTTCTGAGTCTTGCTGCCCTGGTTTCTTGCTTGCTGCTTTCTCTCTGCACTGTTACTTGGGAGCATTTTCTGACCCAGACGTGACATTTCCACAATGTCTTCCTTGCATGTGATCAAATGTTTTTCCACCTTAATTGGCTATTGCCAAAGCATGGTGTGTGCATACATTTTTTCCTCTAAGCTACCACAAGGTGTCTCATGCAATATTATATTAAATGAGGATTGGCTGTTCAAACATTGTTGGACCTTGGTACCCATGAGCCCCAGCTAGCACAATAAATAGGGATGATGGGAGTTGTGATCCAGACAACACCTGGAGTGCTTCAGTCTTTCCACCCTGTGCGAAATGGTTGGGCTGGTGTTAGTGAGCTGCAGTGCCAGAATATGGGGATTGTCTTATACAGGTATACCTCTCTCAATGAAAGTAGGTGCGTTTCTGGACATTATGCCTTTAACAGAAAATTTGGTACTGAAGCAAAATAACATGGAAGGAATAGGGATAAATTCCAATACCACAACAGAGTACAACATATTTCATTAAACTTGGCATCATTACTCTTTATTCAAAACTAACAACAGGGGCAACCACGTCAGGGAAGCCTTGTGTAAAGAAATACATTTTTGAGCCTTCTAGAGACCACTTGAAAGCCTTTTCTAAAATGCATCCAGGGATGACTTCTTTTTTCCCCCTTTCACCAGCCTCTGCTTATGATTTCCATTTTGGTGGCCAAAATGGAAGATCTGTGTTTAAAAAACAAAACAAAACTGGTGGGAGTAGCTAGTAAGGCAGGCTTTGTTGGTTTTTCCTTTTCTTGCTGTTCCCACATGTTTTGTAGGAGATTCTAGGGCAGCTGTTGTTTAGCTTCCTGTTGTAGACAGACACACATAGCAGTAGTAGAGTAGAATTCTATTCCCCCCCCCCAGGTAAAGCTTTATTGTATTATTTGGCAGACAAGCTGCTGCCAACCTGGCACTGAAAGGGGTTTCTCTAGCTCTCCATTGTCTTCCTAATGCCAGTGTTGTTAAAAAATGTGTTCAGCTAGACAGAAGAGGTAAAAGAAGAAAAGATGGAGCTGAGTGGATATAAAAACTTTGTAAAAAGGAATTTCAGAGACTTTGTTAACTGAGATATGTAACAGAATACGATGGTAAGAGTTCTGTGTGATAGAATGGATTAATGGGTCTCAAACATTTAGATAGTCATGCAGGAAGAAAACTAATATGGCAGGGAATAAAGCAGTTTAAGAATGCATCTCCCTGCTGGACTTGTTTTTCTTTTATTTGCAGGGAATTTTCAGATTGGTGCTCCTACCTGCAGTACATTTTATGTCCTGTTGCATTAAAGACTGGATTTCATAGAACCATAGAATCATAGAGTTGGAAAAGACCACACTGGCCATCGAGTCCAACCCCCTGCTAACACCCATCAAAGCATTCCCAACAGATGGCCATCCAGCCGTTGCTTAAAAACCTCAAAAAAAGGAGACTCTACCACACTCCGAGGCAGCATATTCCACTGCTGGACAGCTTTGACCGTCAGGAAGTTCTTCCTGAGGTTCAAGCGGAATCTCCTTTCCTGCGGCTTGAATTCATTTCTCCTTGTCCTAGTCTCTGGAACAGCAGAAAACAAGCCTGCTCCCCCCTCGACATGACATCACTTCAAATATTTAAATATATTTAAATATTAAATATGGCTACCCCCTCTTAACATTCTCTTTTGCAGACTAAACATACCCAGCTCCCTAAGCTGTTCCTCATAGGGCATGGCTTCCAGACCCTTCACCTTTTTGGTCACCCTCCTCTGCACATGTTCCAGCTTGTTGATATCATTCTTGAATTGAGGTGCCCAGAACTGGACACAGTATTCCAGATGAGGCCTAACCAATGCAGAATAGAGTGGTACCACACTCCTATTGATACAACCAAGAATCGTGTTGGCTTTCTTGGCTGTCTCATCACACTGCTGACTCGTGTTCAGCTTGTGATCTACCAAGACTCCTAGATCCTTTTCACATGTACTGCTATCCAGCCACGTGTCCCCCATCCTATATTTGTGCATTCAAGTTTTTTTTTCTGCCTCAGTGTAGGATTTTACATTTCTCTCTGTTGAAATTCATTTTGTTAGCTTTGGCCCAGCTCTCCAATCAGTCAAGGTCATTTTGAAATTTGATCCTGTCCTCTGAGGTATTAGCAACCCCTCCCAATTTGGGATCATGTGCAAATTTGATCGGCATGCTCTCCACTCATTCAGATTTTAGGCCCCCGTGTCACCATGTGTGGCAATATGGCAATCCTAGATTTTTTCTAGATCATTACAAATTGCAGACTTTACAATCCAGTTATACAGATTGTTGCAATTGTGGTCAGGGGAATATATATATTCACCAAAGTTCCCAGGGGAGAAACAGTTTTTACAGAAAGGAAGTACAGTCCCCCCTCCACATTCACAGGTTTGACCTTTACAAACTTGATTATTCACAAGGTGCCCGCTTGCCTCCCCTGTCATTCTCCTCCTCCCATTCCTCTGCCTTTTGCCCGGGTGCGCATTTCTTCCTCCCACAGATCTGGCCAAAAAGCAAGCAAATGGCAGGGGGTAGCCCCATGTGCACAGAAGGGATGTTTGAGTGCCTGCTTCCATTTGTTTGCCTGTTGCCTGGATGCTTGCAAGGAAGTCAGGCAAAACACAAGTGAATGTCGGGGGAGCCCTGAGAGGAAGGGGATGGGAGGGGGGCGCTCACTTTGGGGGGGGAGTTATTTGAGGGGTTAGTCATCTTGTTCGCATATCACAACTTTAGGAGTGTTTGTCTGCTATGAATTCTATAAGAGAAACTGAACATGGCTATAGATGTAGGGATGCTCAAACCTGTTCATTTCAGGAGGCATGTTTGTAATCACTACACAAGGCTGGAGCTGAGCTTTCAGCAATCCTTGCCTAAAACTATTCACAAACCAGCAACTTGGATTTGAGCCTGGAGCCAAACTTGGAGCTTAGCCAGATCATAAAGCACCAGCATAGTTTAGTCTTAATGACCCAGGTTCTTCCAGCATCTTTACTGCCCAGTGTTACTGGTATTCTACATTAGTGGCAGTTCCTGGGCCTCCTTTAAGGGGAGCTGCACATAGAACAGGACAGAGTACTCCAGTGTCACAGAAGCCATTGTCCAAGATCCTTCATCCAGGGAGGATAATATTCTGCACATACAGCTGTGTTCCTCTCTTTCCAAAGCAGCTATCAAGCCCTGGGAGCTGCTGTAGCAGGCATCAATCTGTCCAGGAGGATGGAAGTTGCAGCCAAGGGAGAAAGTAATGAGGTGGTTCTTCCAGGTTTCCAGAAGTTTGCTGGATCTCGCTCCCAAGTTATGGAATGGCCTGCTGGAGGAGACCCGGCATATTACCAGTCTTGACGGCTTTAAAAAAGCCGTCAAGACTGTTCTCTTCCGACAGGCCTTCCCAGACTGGTACTCCACCGCCTCCCACCAACTGTCCTCCTGTTCTTTAATGTAGTTAATGTGTTTTAGGGGGTTGGTTTTAGATGGGTTGGTGGGTGGGGAGGATTGGTTATGTTTTAATGCTTTTAATGTATTTAATGTATTGTTGTAGTACCGCCTCGATCCTTGGGGAGAGGCGGGATATTATTATCATTATCATTATCATTATTATCTCTAAGAGAGTGAAATCATTCCGGTTCCCTTTGGATGCAGTTAGGCAGTGCTGGCTGCCTCCCTCACCCCAGCCAGTAAATGGCCATTACTGTTGCCCCCTAGGCTCAACAGATACTTGAGGTGCGTTGGTTTTGGATGGCATGTTAGGAGTTAGTGAATAGTTTCTCACCACCCCAAAAAGAGACAGCTGTGCCCATAAACCACAAGTTGTGCACAAGTATGTCACCAACAGGATTCCAGCTGTAGCATGTGGATTGGTGACATCATAGCAAGGAAGAAGTTGTCCTGGGCCTCAAACAGTGTTTTCCTTCATTTGGGGCAGCCAATGAAACAAAGTGGGAAAATGTATAGAGTAATGACATCGCACAATATGATGGAATAAATTGTATTAACCATTACAGGTGGCAAGGGGGACCTGATACAGGATTGTTTTTTTTTTTTAAAGAGCTGGGCTTTATATTTTTGCATCTCCCCACATACTAAATACTTGCTTGCTTTTCCTATTCTATACCTAACCAGTACCAGCCCAGTTAAGAGACATTTTTCTTCTTCTTATGTATGATACTTGGGAACACTGTTCTTTTGCTTATAGTTGGCAAATGAAAAATATGTTTTTCAGGGTTTTTTTTTTTCTGTTAAAAAATATTAGGATTACTTCAAGGAATTCCTTTCCTCTAAATGTTTCAGATATTTCAGACTCTGACTTGGCCGATATCCTTGATGAAGGTGGTTACCAACCAGATAAGAAAAAAGGTAGGTTCTCCCTGGCTGTTTCGCTAAAGATTTGTCACACCTCCATTCTAAATATAATGTCCTCGTTCAGGTATAATGCTAAACCAGGAGTAGGAAGCTGTGGCAGGTGTAGGAACCAGTTGGCATCCTGTAGTCCTGCAGCTAGCTGGACTGCTCTGTTTATGTTGAAATATTGAAACCAGAGGTCACTTCGGAGTGTGATTTCTGTGTCTTTGTTAAGGGATTTGGGAGGCTGGAAGACATTAAGGCTTAGGGAGTGTTTAAGGAGCCCTAATTGCAGGGGCTTTCACAAGCAGCAAGGTACTGTTTCTGGGGGGAAAACTCAATTTTGGGATATGTGAGGGCTTTGGGGTGTCTGAGTGACTGGAGGGAGCAAAGAAACTGTTGCGTGTCTGCAGGCTGCATTTTGCTCACCCTGTAAACTGTAGCTTAGCCTGGGAGTACACAATGTACACCTTGTTTTGTTCCCTGCTGTTCCTGCCCTCCGGAAGATTAGCCTTGGTTTATTTTGGTGCCACCTCATGAGTAACAAGTTCCATTGATTTCAGTGGGACAAACATTCAACTGATTTACAAAGCAGCATTTTGCATATTTAAAACAGGAAGGATACTGTAGAATAGCAGGAAAATGGAAAAAAAAAAGGCACACAAAAGGGAGCACATTCATTGCAGGCTGTACTGTGATCCGAAGAAGGACAAATGGATCCCCAGAGCCAGAAGTCTACTCTGTCTGGCAGAACCTGTAGAGGTTGTTAGTCAGGAAATCTTTTCTAGCTGTACCTAGAGATGCCAGGGTTTAACCAATGGCCTTCTGCATATAAACCATGTGCTCTGCCACTGAGCTGCAGCCCTATCTAAAAGTGAGGTATTACATCAAAACAATCAGCTCTGAAAGGCTGTGGAAATCCATTGTTAAAACTTCCCTGTGAGGTAGGACATCCAGACTGGTTTGCTAATAAAAAAACAAACAACAACACTTATTTCTACCTTTCTCCCCCTTTTCTCAAAGTTTAAGATTTTTTTCTTCTAAAAAAGGCAATAGAAATTAAACAGTTGCTGCAGCATTTTAGACTTTCATAGCTGTTGCCAACATGCACTCTGCCTTTCATTGGTTAAAACAGTGGAAAACTTACAAACACTGGAGATGCTTGGGCCATTTTCAGAAGGTTGCCTGACACTGGTAGAAAAAGTTTCCACTTGAAAGGGTGTGAATGTGTTGTTGGCATGTTGAGCAGCTGTATGTGTGAATGCTTGATAGCAGTGGAGTATGAACAAAAAGAGGGGAGTGGGCATGTGAGGATCCCCCTGTGTGTCATCTATATTTTCCCCAGGAGCCTATCTTGGTGTCTCTTCACCTGTCAGTCCCTTCTGTTCTGTGCAGAATTTTGCTTAGATGTGGATGCCCTTAGAGCAAATGGTATTCACTTCAAAGAATTTAAAACAACAACATTAGGTTTTCATGCCAAGCCCCTTGTGGCCTTTCCGGTGCCCTAAATCAAAACAGTGATGTGTGTTATGCGAAGAACAATTATAAGCTATGACTCTGTAGGGGAATAACCTAGTCCTGTATTCATAAAGCTGGTGAATCAGTTTCCCCATGGCTTTGATCATGTCAAAGAGATCTTGTGTGGACTTTGTTCCTCCAGCTTAATTTCTAATGGTTGTAATAACAGATGGAAGTATGTTTCAGTTGGTATGAACAGGGATGCCTTTGGAGTGGTTCAATGTCATCTTTTCACAGCTTTTGTGATCTGTTTGGACCTTGAATTTTGCCCCAGTGGGTACAGAATGTGAAACTAGCACTGCCTACAAAGCAGCTGCTGTATGGAGAGGTTTGATCCTACATGGCTGGGGTCAGGTAATCTTTGTATTCTTTGAAGCAGCTCAGATTTACTGATGCCCCCAAAATTTGTTTTCCTGCACAGAATTACCCTTGCAAACTCTCACAAGGATGGAGAAGCATAATTGGATAGGGGATGTGATTCCTCTCCCTAGCTCTCTGCAGACTAGATGACATCAAAAGGCATGGTGTAATGCATGGGTGTCAAACTCAGTTTCATCTTGGGCTACATCAGCATTATGGTTGCCCTCAAAGGGCTGGTTGTATCTGTAAGAGCATATCATAGTAAATAATTGCCTCTGTGCCTCTTTCTGCTCCCCACTCCCCTGTGGCTTTTTCTGCCCCCTGCCCCTCTCTGTACCTGCTGAACCTGATCCCCACATTTTGGGTCTCTGGCTGCTGGTATTCTGAAGAGGGGCCCAGCAGCCAGGACTCATAATCTGTTTCTAACTGCTCCTCTGTCCAACTTTGAAGAGCCCAGGGCATGGTAACCCAGGGCAACACTCTGATGGTGAGACTTGGACAGAGGAGCAGTCAGAAGTAGAAGTAGATTCCAAATGCTGGCTGCTGGGCCCCTCTTCAGAATACTGGCAGCCCAGGACCTGCAGTGTGGGGATTGGGCTCGCCAGGCCGGGGGTAGTGCCAGAGCTGCAGGAGAGGTGGAGGGCCACCTGTATAGGGCTACCATGCCAACACCCCCCGCTTTCCCTGACCTAGTTTGGACCTTGGGTACCTGCTCTCCACGTTTCTGCTGCCTCCCCAGACACACACATTTTGATTTTTGTGTTTTTTCCACTTTTGTGGGGGTCCTGTGCCCCTAATCTTAGTGAATGTGGAGGGCCAGCTGTATTCCTGGAAGACCTTGGTAGGAAATTGGTGTTGCTGAGTGTGTGGAACCATTCAAAAATGCAGCAGGTGTCCTCTGTGGAGGGGTACCTGCGGCTCACCGGTGCTTTAAACCTTAGATTCCATTTAATTTCACACAGTTGGGTACTTACTGGCCCCAATAATACCCTTGTAACAGCTGTTGTCCCCTATGGACTAACTGGACCTTGGCTGGTGGTTATTGCTACTTCCAATCCACCAGATGATCTTCCATTGCCAACATTCTGCCTGCCACAAAGGAGCCTTTCCTTCCGTCCACTCCAGCATTTTTCCTGAAGTCAAGGGGAGGGGTGGGGGAAGAGAGAGAGGAAAAACTGCTGCTTATGCTGCAGAGTGCAGAAATTTGCAGACAAAGCCTCCTTCTCTGCAAACCGCACCCACATCTTGACTGCGCACAGCGCTAAATTTATAATCAATCTCATTTATTGCTCAATGCAGTGCTACCGAGGCAGCAGCTGGTTAATTAATATGAGGGCTAGCAGAGTGTATGGGTGGGTGGGTGTGTGCATGGCAGGCTGCAGTTGCAGAGCATCACCCTGCATTCAACTTCCTTCATCAACATATCAGAAGATAATTAATATTGCCCCAGGATTTCTAGATCCCTGTTCTCTTTAGAATTGGTTTTGGTGAGGAAGGGGAGAGGGAGAAAGAAAGAAAGAAAGAAAGAAAGTGTGATGTGATATTTGGCAGACACACTCCCCAAGCCCAGTGTGTCCTTGCTTTCAACTCCAAGGTATAGATCAGCTGTCTCTTGACAGCACAGTATCCATGGAGGCAAATGTCTGAAGTCAGGGTTGAAATTCCTTCTGTACTGCACAGCAAAGATCTTTGAGCAGCATCTGGTGGAAGCCTGGCATTCAGTTCATAGGCGTTTCTCCCTTAGCGCTTTTCACCTGTGTGTGTCTTTGGAAATTGTTCCAAAAACAATCCCAGAGAAGTAAAATTCTGGTGTAGGAAAATAGCCTTGTGGAGGCTCTGTTGGCAGCTGGGCATGAAGAGATTGCAGCCAAAGAACTCTGTCCGTAGCGCTGCTTAAGAGGTAGGCGTGTCATTGGGAAAACTTAAAACCCTTTTATTTGGCAGCAGGGTGCCACTTTAAGCTAGAGGGCTGAAACTTGAAGACTTGCTGGCCATGTTAACCAGTGGTACAAACTGTAGAGAACATGCTAATAAGTAAATGAGATGGTAAAATTGAGCTTGAGCCAAGAAAAGCTGCATCCTGGATAAATCTTGGAAATTCAGTCTATTTGCGTATTACCGTATTTTATATAATAATTTATTCTACAGTTCTGGTAGGCAGGGGAAGAGGCATTGGTACTTAACATGTCTAGCTATTGGATGATGGAGGTTCTCCCAGTTTTTGAGGCTTAGCCATTGCTCACATGCAGGCAACTTACCTTTGTATCCAGAACAGCCAAAAACTTGCTTAAAAAAAAAAAAGCAAGCTAAATTGTGCAGTCTGAACATTTTTCTGTGGTCACAGTATGCCCAATCTGGAAAATATAAAGCAGCTTTGTGTGTTCAGATGAAGAGGGTATGGTCATTGTAGGCCATATTCACAACTGAGAATGAAAGAAAACAGATTTTCTTCTGAGTAGATGCCTTGTGTGAGAAAGACGCCAGGGTGTACCAGTTATGAGTATTGGACTGATACCCAGGGGAGCCAAGCGCAAATCTCCGTGAAGCCATGCAACTCTCTGGGTGACTGTAAGTCAGTCACTTTCTCTCAGGCTGAGGAACCTCACAGAGTTGGGAGAATAATGTGGGGAATAAGAGAGCTGTGCACATCAAGCTGAGCTCATTGAAAAAGTGGAATCAATGTCGTGAACAGCTAATGAATATCTTTGTACTTGAAACACCGTAGCTGGGCATATGGCCACTCTGTTAAATCTTGGCCAAAGTTCTATTGTTACTATGTAGAGCCATTGAATCAATCAGATCTATCTGTGTGTCAAGTAACCATTCAACAAATGATTCAGTGGTTAGGATTCCAGCCCTTGTTTCCAGTCCTCACTGCTCCAGCTCATCCACCTGTCACTGTTTGCAATTGCTCAATACAGGGTCCAAAATAGTATGATACTCTCACAGCCACCTCTTAACCTAAGTGTTGGGTCTCTAAGACCCAGCTATACACTTGACCTAAATTTCAGGGTGGTGGTGCTAAGCATTAATAACTAAGCATATGAAGTGCTTCAGGATCTCAGAAATGTTGTTCTTCTTCCTTCTAGGAGGAAGTGGTGTCAGTGGTGGTGAGGACAGCAGTTATGATGATGGTAAGTGAATACTGTCTGGGTCATCACAGCTTGCGTCTGACTTCAGAAAGATTCGTTTTCTTATCCTGTCCCAAGTTTGGGCAGTTCACCATTCTCCAGATGTTAAACTGCAATTCTCATCAAACCTCGCTGTTTTGTTTTTGAGGTTTTAAATTTTGCTTTTGTCTCTTTGTTCACATATTAAAGAAATTGGCTGTTAAGCAGTTAACCGCTCTTCAGCCCTCGAATCTCAAAAAAAACCCAAACAAAAATAGCCAGTATCACATGATAACCTGTCATAACAACAAGCTACGACATGCTTCCAGTCAAAAAGGGTTTCTCCAAAATCTCACAGGAGAGGGTAAAGATCCATACAGGGAGGTGTCTCTGTTGACATATAAAGTTATATCACACTTGTGCAAAACTGTCTTCTATCTCCAGTACTTTAGCTCATTTTAAATTGTGAGTTAATTTCTCAGACAGTGCAGTGTTCCAAACCCTGTCTAGCCAGCCGTATCTTGATAGGTTGCTCAATGTCTTCCAGTGTGCAACTGGGAGCAAGAAGGAGATTTCTGGTAAGTTCACAGTTCCACCCCAAAAATGAATAACAGAAGTAATGTATTACACATTCAATATTTTAATCAGTTATTGTGATAATTGTACAAGCTCCTTCCAAAATTGCTTAATTTGGGGGCAGTCAAGCCAAATATATTTTTAAAATGCCCCACTCACCGTATCCTCTCCAGGACAAAGAAAACACATCTGATGTAATCTTCACAAGTGTGTCAAGAGTACAGTGCCTACGTATATTCCTTGTTGCTAGATGAGATGAAGCAGAAAGGGATTGAGGGACAGATTTTTAACCATTGCTCTTCCATGATTGGGATGCCAAAATCTGCCTCCCAGGCAAACTTTGCACCACATTGGTTGCAAATTTTATATCCGCTATTATTTTCTTAAACTAGAGAAGCTGTCCCCCTGGTCTCACTGCCACATTTTATATAGATATTTTCAAACTGAGTAAATGGCTTTTGTGGAACTGTGGGGCCTAACCCTTTTGCTTGCAAATGATCTTATTTGAGATAGCTGCACCCTCAAGAGCTGGAGGTCTTTCAGTTTCTTCTGAATATCAGTGGCACGGATAGGTGCGCCATTCTTAATCAGATCAGTGATTGTACAAGGAAAAGATTTCCTAAAAGCTTGAAGTTGTGTGGAGCTGAAATTGGTGAATAAACGATGGGTGTACCTACGACTGCATAGGTAATGGCTGAATATTTTGCCCATTGTTGCTAGACCACTCACGTTCCTTTTAAGAAGAGGTTCTGTACCTTTCTTAAGGATATCTTATTTAGCTTTTGGGGAAAAGAAGGCAGCATTTAATGTAGATTCCAAGCCTGATTCTAAATGGATCCATTGTAGTAAATCCTCTAACTTAATGAGGGCTGTTTGTTTTAACTGGAATGCATCAAAATAAAGAACAAAAATAGGGATAGCCAAACTACCATTTGCAGATTGTACCTATTTTACTGAATTAATAATTCCTAGCCTGTTTTGCCTACCTGTAAAATTTTCTGTTTGCTTCTGCCATGCTTTATATTGCTTTAATTTAGGGGATAAAGGAAGAATTTGAAACAAGAAAATAAATTTGGGGTGAATAAATATTTTATTAAGTGCCAATCTACCTAGCATGGACAAGTTCAGTCATTTCCACTTAGTAAATTTGTGTTTTATCAATCTATTCAGGGGCTTGAAGTTTCTGGATACTAATTGTGACCAGTCCTTGGTTCTTTAAGATTGCTAAATATTCAAAACACGAGAACTGCTAAATACTGAAAACATGAATACTGCAGTGATAGGTTGGATTGCCTTTGTAGTTCAGGCTGTGCCTCTAAAGAGAAATTAATACAAACTAATCTGGACTTGTAGTTAGTTTTGAAAGCCTCTGTGCATTCCATAGTTATAAAGGATTTCTTGGATCTGCTAATGATAGTAGCATGTTCTCTACATGCATGTTAATTAGGTGGTCATCTATGCCTTCAAGTCATCTGTTGACTTATGGTGATTTATGGTGACTCCTGAGTTTCATAGGATCTTCCTAGGCAAAAGCTCTTAATTTGTGGGCGCTTCGTGAGAATAATGGCCAGTGGTTCAACCACAGTTAAAAGTGGAGGCAAGAGCGGCCCTGACAGGTGAATGCAGAGACAAAAGCCACTGTGGCTTTTGTCTCTGCATAAAGGTTTTGAATCAGATTCACAGATTTTGATCCAAATCCTTGTGTATGTAATATGTTCAACAAAAACAAAAAGATTCTAACCTATCAAATGCCTTCATTGTGTCTTAGAACTATAAAGATAACAGTTGATTGGCGATCTTTGCCCGATTAGTTACGTTGCAGCCTTACACAGTCCAACAGTTGTCTACCTTGTACAGAGCCAAATTGGTTTGTGGACACATAGCTTGGACATTATTGATGAGAGAAGTCTGTAATCTACACTGAGCAAATTAGTCTATGCAATCCCACTGGTTTGTGCTAAATCCCATGAATGGGGAATACATTTCGCATTTAGCCCATCACTGAATACAACAGTTAGGTGAGGGATTAGAGCATCTCAGAACACTTTGTAAAATTCACCACACCTATCAAGACCTGGAGATTTACCATTCTTTAATCTTTATTGCTTAACATCTTTGGTTAATTTAATGCTTTATGTACATCACTGATGGATTTGGTTGGCAAAAAGCACATGAAGTGTTCAACACCTTCCTCCCTTGTTGACTCTGAAGTATATAGTTTCTTATGCAACTTTCTAAAAATATTCAAAATTTCTCTGGAGGCAGCTATTATATTTCTACTCTCTTGCTCTCTCTCTGTTGTGTGTATGTGTGTATATTTAAGACATTGTTTCTTCTGCATCTCTTCACAAGATTGGCTAGATGACTTATCGCCAAACTTATAGTAATTCCTTATGACATAGACCAACGAAGCATGAACTTTATCCATAACAAGCAAACTTCAGACTGAAGGCAGGGAGGATGCAAATGCAAGGTTTAGGTCATTACCATGGCTTAGCAATACATGGGAAACAGCCCCCTTAGAAATTTAGGATATAGACTAAAAATACTAATAGGGTGTCAGTTGCTTTGGCAGAAACAGACAAGACAATGAGAACATGTACAAACATCTTCTTCCGCAACCCATCTACCAATATGCTTCTCATACTGGGATTTTGCAGGTGCCCTTGTGGAGACGGGGACAATTGCTGGCATTGTCAGTGGCCTCGCTATGGCCCTGATTGGGGCTGTGAGCAGCTACATCTCCTACCAGCAAAAGAAGTTCTGCTTCAGCATACAACGTAAGTGTCTTCAGTTCCTCATATGCTGTTTATATGTGGCAGACCCTGAGCACTACCACTGCTAGCTCTCGCTGGAACCTAATGCAGGAGGTGACAAAGGCGGAGAATAGCAAGTTATTTCCAAACTCAACTTGAATGGAGTCAGCATATCCAATCCAAAGTTGTCAAGATTTTAGGGAAAGATACAGGAGACATTAAAGACAGGAGAGCAGTCACAGCAGTGAAACTGAGGTTCATAATTTGAAAATAGGCTTGTTTAAAACTTGCAGTTGGGAGTGGGGCAAGCAGTAGAAGACAGAACATGGAAACAAGACAAGTTGGGTGTTATGAAGACAGGATGAATAACTCATGCTCTCTAGCAGGTATAAATGAGGCTGTTAGGATAATGAATTTGTAAGAGGATCCTTTTCTTGGTGGGTAGACTCAGTCCTTGGGAAGATAGAAGGCAGTAGGAAAAAAGGGGAAGACTGCATTAGAGGAATAAACTCAAATCAAGGAAGCCACAGCCCTGAGTCTGCAAGATCTGAACAAGGCTGCTGATGACAAGGGTGACTTAGAGGTCTGTCATTCGTAGGGCTGCCATAAGTTGAAGCTGACTTGATGTCAGTTAACAGAAGGGCTCACTGAGGGTACGGTAGCTGTGGTTTCCTGTAGAGGCTGTGCAAAGGAGTAGCAGCTGCAGGCATGTCAAGGCTTCTACTCCTGGGCTTACTTATAACAGTGATGCACACAACGTGATGTGGATTACTCCACCACCTTCCTTCCCGAAGGTTATGTTTCTTTAACAGTTCTTTGGGATGCAAGGATAATTGGGCTATTTGCATAAGCCAGACTACAGTTGTTTTTGCAATTTAATTGAACGAGACAGACTTCATTAGCCACAGTGTATGGTCCATTTAAAATAGGCTTTCTCCTTTCTTGGCTAAGGCATTTTGACCATCAGTTGTGAAAATACCCATAAACCACACTCGTACAACTTGAAATTCACCATGGCTTTAAGAAACCTCCTCTTTCTGTTTCTCCTCTGGGAGGCAAGCCCCTGTCAGGGCTGCTTTCCATCTGTGAGTTGTGGAAGCCTTCTTTAGTCTCAGCCACAGTTTCATGTGTATCACAGAATAGGATAAAACTTTTCTGCAGGGAATACTAGTCTGGAGGGCTTGGTGGTGCAAACTGCTGGTTTTAAAAGAGCTCAGAATCCCTTCGGCACCTCCTTCTGCTTGGGCAGTGGGGAAAAGAACTGTGCCCATTCTTCTGCAGCTATTTTCGCAGGAGTGCCTAAAACAGGTGTGCACTTGAGTAAATTAAGTCAGCAGGAAAAGTAAATGTGATAAAATAAAGCAACCCCCATGTCGTTTGTTTATCCCATTAGTGTTATTTTGGAGAGAACATACATTTAAAAAAAAACTTTGATAAAGGCAGTACTGAGACAAGGCAAAACTTTAGAAAGATGATGGGACATTAAAGTTAATTATCAAGAAGGATTAATTTAAGCCATCTGACATGGCATGCTGGGATAATGTCAAGCCTTTCAGCAGCCACTGAAGTGACTTTTATTGAACATGAAACTGCATTTGATGTTATCATGCCAACACACATAGCACTGGGGAAGAGATGCTGCTGTGCAGAAGGCATTGGGCTGTAAACCTTGGAGGTACTTGCTTAAGGCAAAATTGATACATGTTGCATAGCTGTCTTTTTCCATTTGTTAGTAGCCGACGCAAGTGTCCGCTTGGACAAACATGGAACGAAGCAACTTAACCACTACTGTCTCAGCAATGCCTGCGCTGAACTACCCATAGAGGCACGGCATCTTCTGTCTTTGGAAGCACACCCAACTTTTCTTCATGCATAGAGTGCATGCTAGAATCCTCTGTGACAAAGTAGGGCATTCGGACGTTTGTATCCACTTGACCTCTGATCATGATATTATTCAGTATAAGAGGCCTGCTGTTGGCCTGTCAGTTCCCCTCACAGAAGGAGTCTTGTACCCTTTGTCTCCTTGTACAAGTTGGGGTGAAGGAGAAACCAACGTTGATGATCTTTTAGGCTCTCTGAGCAGTAGAACTAGTGGAGACACAGAGGTCAGGAGTGGGGGCAGCTGCTGTGAATATTCAGACTTCTCTGTGCATTCAAGCAACACATATAGATGAAGGTAAGAAGACGAGAGACTCAGCCTAGGTAGAGATCTTCAGGGAATAACTGCATCAAACTAATTTATACTGCCTCCTGTAAGTATGCTTGGGGAGATTTTGTGCTCCACCATCCTGATGTGGGATGGCAAAATCTAAAATCAGAAGGTCATCACCGCCATCATTCTGTGCAACACTTGGGCACCACTCATAAGATGCCCTTGGAGTACCAATTGGATAAAACCAGAAACAAATGTATATCGCATAGCTGTTTTGATAGGCAGGGTTCTTCTATAATCATTGTGCACCTCCATCTGCAGAGACTGCTTGCCTGCTCCATCTACCTCTTTGCTTGCTGGGTACTCTCCGTGGGCAGGGGAAGTATAGGGAGTGGCCAGACAGTGTCTAGCTGGGTTCTTGCAGCTGTGGATGCACAAAGAAGCCAGCATCTTCTTGAACCTTTCGAGGTTGTTCTGAAGGTGTAGAAGGAAGATGCCATCTTTGTTCACCCAGCTGCAGGAATATCAATCTCCCCCAGCCACTAAATGGCCATGGTGAGGCATCCAGGTGCCAGGGAAATCTGCAGAAATGGGCAGAGTAGAATTATGCTGTTCCACTAGGCTGATGCAGGATCTCAGCCATATCTCTTGATTTATCCTTTCTCATAGGATTCTTGGGAGGTTATAAGTGGTGGAGTAATGTTACAGACCTGAAAAAAAATTATACACATTAATTGTCACCTTCCTGTGTCATCCTTCTGGTATTTGAATGAAGTGGCTTCTGTAATTGGTCGCTCTTAACAGTCTTGTTTACAAAGCCTTTTGATACTAGCATGTAATCATTACATTTGCAGATGTTATTTGGGTGATAGTGTTTTCCACTCTTTGGTATTTTCAGAGGGTCTGAACGCAGAGTATGTGAAAGGAGAAAACATGGAAGCTGTTGTGACTGAAGAACCTCAAGGTGAGATGTCTCTTATGTTAGAAGGGCTATCTTCTCCAGGCTGAGATAGTTCTACTTGCTACCTTGGAATGATAGCAAGCTAAGGGCTTGTTTATTGATGATTACAATCTGCCAACTACATGTGGCTTCCAGGTAAATTAAATGACACTCTTGCAGTAAGATGATGCTCCAAACACCACCTAGAAGTTCCGTCACAAATGTCCATAGTAAAAAGTGGAAACATTTCACATGGTCCACATTGACAGCAGGTTGCTTGGCCAACACAGCTAAGGACTACACACCGAGAAGTTTAAGCAGTTCTATTCAGACAACATTGCCAGAACTGTTACAAAGAGTCACAGAATCTGATAAGAAATACTCATTTCACAAACATCTGTGAAACAAAATGGAGCTAGATTGATGTAGTATGTATATTTTCTGGAAATGAATTAATAGAGTCATAATCTTAAAGGGATTTTTCTGTTGGGAGAAGGTATTTTTGATGATTTTTTAAAAAGGCATTTGTTACACAAATCAAACTTAGGACTGACTCACACAGCCAATAAATTCTGCAAGTATGTCAGCCTGGAATTTAACCTAGGTGGAGTTAAGCTTTAACAGCATAAACAGGTGCCTCTACCACACTACATACCAGAGTGGCCCACAAAGATGTGATTCTAGCAGACAATAATTACTGGTGTTTGTAACGTTTTCTTAAATATTACATGTGGGCTCATGCCATGCTTTTCCTCTTCTCTCTTTAGTTAAGTATTCTGTCCTAGAACCACAGTCTGCCGAACCACCTCCACCGCAAGAAAATGCAAAAGTCTGAATCCCGGGCTTGGGCTGGAGAAGAATCAGGCAATGGCAAACACAAACAAAACACACACACGCTTCTCACATGCTTGTAATTTAGCTTTTTACAAACATTTTATTTGGATCCAAAGCTATTTAATGTGTGTTCTGACTAGGACAGGCTTCTTATTGTGGTAGACAGTAGGCTGGTTGAAATGTTTTTCGGGTTTTATTTCATGTGAAGAGTTGTAGGTTTACATTGACATGGTCATGTAGGAGTTTTTGTCAGGTTGAATACGGAATACAAAGGTGCTTCAAAGTGATGTTTCATAGTAGAAGTAGAGATTTTCATGAACGAGGACTAAAAAAGCAGCTGAGGTAGTGACTACAGGTGTGAGAACAAATGAAGTGCCTGTGAATTAACAATCCAAAGCAAACCATTTTAAAAACCTTTTGTAAGATGACTTTTCAGCCAGATTTTGGCTCTTGGCATAAGCATGTAACTTTCACTGTTACGTGGATGCTGGACGGTGGAGTTAGCCCTTTTGAGTAGCTACACCTCAAGATATGCAAGTGCCTGTGGGGGGGTAGGTCTTCGTTTGACCAAGACAGCAAATGACCGTTACCCCAGACAACTGGGCTTCACGACAGCTATAAACCACCTGGTTTTTGCTACCAGAACCCTATGCAGGTAGTAGTTGTGCATGCAGTGTTTCGTGTTGAAAATCTAGAGATGTTACACGAGATTAGAATTAAGCCTCTTCTTAACTATAATAAACTTTCTGGCTGGCCACAGGAAAAAAAGCTGCTTCCACCTTGTACTGTTCCATAGGTTCCAACAGACAGTATAAATTCCAGATTAGGTTTTCTGTTCCTCCAGGCTTCAGAGCATGCTACAAAGCTTGAATTTCAGGGACTGCAAGCCCAGCTTAAACTGGTTTGCTGCACTGGCAATCTGAAATTCCTCAGCTCTCTCACACGGTGGCAGAAGGATGCTGTGGGATAACTGGCAACCGAAAGTTGCCAGAAAGTTACTGCAGACATCTAAATTCTAACAAAACTGAACCAAGTTGGTTAAACCCAGTCCAGAAATAAGCTTTTGTTTCTGAAAGGCAAGCCACAAAACACGATGCAATATAATGCTTGACAAATCAAAAGTTCAGTATTCTCCCAATTTGAAAGCATTTTGGGTGTTGCCCAGGGGGCGGAGAGGTGAGGTATTTAATTCTGTTGGCCCATACTTAACTGCCAATCACCTCATCCTAGTCGTATGAACCCACTGCTCAAGAATGGCATAGAAAGAGTTTCTCAAGTGGTGATACATGTAGTACACCACATATATTGAAATAATAGCAAGGAAAATATTCCCAGTAAAAACTGCATTTGAAAATTTATGTTCTTTTGTGTTTTACAGTTATAATTGCAGTAAAAACTACTACTCAACAGCATTATAATATTTTTTCACTACTAATGGATTTTTTTATTCCTGTTTTTTATTTCCAAAAATATTACTGAAATTTTTCATTTCTTTAAAGCATAGCATAAATAATATTTATAGAGAGAATATTCCATAGGAGAATATATAAATTTGTTCAAGTGTGGGCTAGTACAGTTCACATACAATTTTTCCCCCCACAAGCTGAGCTGTCTAGAGAATGCCAAAACTCAAAACCAGTCGTGTCCACATGACCACTTCCAATTGGATTTTCCCCACCATTTTTGCCACTTCTGGGCCTGTGATGAGCGCGCAGACTTTGCCACCAGCCCTCTCAAAGTTTTCTCCTCCTGGTCTAGACAGAGATTAATTAATACAAATTCAGTTGGGAGACTCTCTGACATCTGAATGTTTTTATGAATGTCCACTTCTAATAATATCTCCTGATCGACCCCTCCGTATGCGCATAGTAGCAAGATTGGAAGTGATGGGTCCAACATGAATGTGATAAATAGCTGGTATTTACAGATGACATCAGTCAGTGACTGATGCAAATCCCATTTGTGCTATTTATTCCTTGCTATTTTTTTCTAGTGGGAGAGCCAGAATGTTGTAGTGATTTGAGTGTTGGACTAGGGTTCAATTCACTGCTTGGTCATGGAAACCCACTGAGTGACCTTGGGCACATCACACACTCTCAGCCCCACAAAGCCTCTGATATGGTCACCATAAGCCAGAAATGAAGGCACACAACAATTTTTCCAGTGTTGCCACTTCTCAAGTGGTGCAAGTTGGATTCTGCCTGAACCACATACTCACCCCAGGAGATCCTGGTGGTTGTCTCTAGGAAGAATATCATTAGGAGGAATCTCAAACTGAGCCACATTATTGATAGTACAGACTTCCAAAAGGAGTGCTTCAGCATTTGAGACACGGGTCTTTCCCAGCCCTGCTAGGGGAGATCTTTTACTAGCAATACCGTGAGCCTGGAATTCTAGCAGTACAAATCACAGAGCATGCCACTGAACTCTGAAGTAATGGAGATCAAAATCTGGGCTAGGGTGTTATTTTTGCAATAACCTATTAAATGGCCCTGCATTTCAAAACTTCTTGTGAGGAAGCAATGATGTTTGTGAATCATCTGGAAGGGTGTAAAAGTATATGCTTCTCCCTCTTAAATGTGGGCATATCCTATCCTCAGTGTGTATTATGAAGCAGTGAAAAAAATGTGCAGATAAAATAGTTCTCCAGAGATTTCAGTTTAATAGAGGCCTTACTTATAGGTGTTTGTATAGGAATCTAGAAATACTGCTGCCCCATTCATGTGGAAGTAGCCTTCTGCTTACAGTGCAGGAATTGCTGCACATCTGTGCCTCGCCAAAATGGGTGGATGAATCTCCTAATAAAAGCTGCCCATGATTAAATCTAGACTAAGGGTTAGGAATATAACTAGGTGGAGACATTTTACTCTGGGATCTCAGCCTTATAACATGTATGCTTTGAGGTAAATCCCACTGATTTCAGTGGAACTTGCTTCCATGTAAGGGTGCTTAAAACTTTAGCCTAGATGTTTGATGATAGCTGTGCAAATTCCTTCTGCTCTGTTTTTGTTTCATAACTTGCATTTCAAAAGCCTCACAGTAGCTTTAAAGAAATGCGCATCTTTTGAATGTATTTAGCTCTTGTGATAATGCCACAATAGGCTCTTTCTGTGTGTGTCCAGAGTTCTCATTTTACTTGTGGCTTCTATGGGATTAAAACAGGGGAGAAATAATCAAAGAAGGAATGCAACTTACTTGCTTATTGTAGGGTGTTTTATACGTTATAGCCACTAGAACAGAGGCCACTAAAATTTACTTCTGCATTATGGTACACTGTGGCGGTACTGTCTGGTGGGGCAATCTTCACCAGAATTGATTAAACCATCCGAAGAGCAGCCTCCTTGAGCATCACTTATAAAAGTGATCTAACTGCTTTCGATATTGGAGCTTGCCCTTAAGATACTGTAGTGTAGGTTTTTAGGAAGGCTGTGGTTTGCAAAGTTTGCAGAGCACAAACAAATCCGACACTGATGATACCACACAGCTGAACTTACATGACGACATACTTCAAACTACTGTAGCATATCTTCTTTTTTAATTTTTTAGCTCAATACATTAACAATTAGAGTAGAGTAAGTAGTGCATCTTTAGATAAATAATAAGTGTTTCTATGACACTAGTACTTGCACTAGGAGTCATTTTCTCAGATAGATGAAGTAAATATAATTCCTTATTTCTTTTTGCCAATGATGGGAAATGTTTCTGTAAATGTAACTTGTCAATTTTGTTGTATTTCTATTTCTACTGCAGTGTCCTGCCACTGATCTGAACCTTGAAATAGAGTGCATCTGAGTGTTTAAAAATAACCCACTGACCACTTAGACATTTGAAATGTGTATGTATTGCAGACTTTTTGTAAACAAAACAAAAACAGTAGTTCCATGAAGAAACATACCAGATTATGCTTTATGCTACTTCCTTCCCCAAAGCCTTTTTATATGAATTTGGTGAATGGTTATGTCTTAATGTACCTTTTAAGCAGAATATACAATTCAGAGTATAGAAGTAAACAGCAAAAGGGACGTACTTGTTCAGAATTCTGCAGCAGTACAATTGTGCATCAGGCACATAAGAGAAGAACATACTAGTGTCTAAACATTTCTCCCAGAAGACCCACTTCTGCCTCCCCCAATCATGAATCACAAAGGCACTCAATATTCAGAAGTCTATAACTGTTTTCTCTAGCTCCCTAGGCTGGTTTGGGACTACAGGCATCTAAGACAAATCTGGCTCCTTAGGATACCTGCCTCCCCCCACCCCACACACCATTGCTAATCTGAAGAGTGGGCAAACATCCAGCTTGTGGGATCTATTTAGCATTTTATTAGAATCCCCTCATCATAGGCAATCACCCAGAGCCAAGTACAAAATAATGACTCAGGCAGACTTACTCAGTCTGGAAATTTGTAATCAGTAACTAGAACCAAGCTAACATTTCACAATTTCCACTCTGGCTTTCCTACCCACTACTACTCTTTTTCAGCAGTTTGTGTGGAGCCAGGGAGTGGGGGGGTCTTCCTGGACAACTGGGAGTTGGGCTAACTGATCCATTGCCAGTTGACCCAGAAATGTATTAGTAAATCCTGATATGCTGCTGGCAAAGCCAGAGGTGAAGGGAAAAAAATGTAGCTGCATAATGGGACTTGTCAGGAGGTCACTCTGGAGACATGTTGAGCCAAATTTTCAATCACTTCAGAAAGGCTTCCTCCTGATAAAAGGTTCCATACCTTGTCATAATGAAGTTGCATAAAGAAAGAACAGAAGGTACCTGATTCTGAATTGAACTGCCATCAGCTCTGACTGTAGTGGCTCAAGACCTCAGGAAAAGGGGGAGAGAGGCTATTTTTTTCAACTTTGCTGCTGCCGCTCTTTTAATGTCGTGTAACCAGGGTCTGAACCTGGGACTTCCTGCATGCAAAGCATGTGCATTACCATTGAACAGTGACATGTCCCCCACTGGGACCTTCTTTGCTTTGTCTGTCCACACAACCAACAATATGTTTGGCTTTTCCTGTCTGATTCCTCTGTAGCAGTGCCAGCTGTGTAGTACTATACCTCCAGAAGGGATCCATTTCTGGTTTTGTACTCTGTTTTTTATATTCATAATTAAGACTGTGTGCTGAAATGCCATATAAATAAGCTCCACCAGATGTTCCAGAATAGGTCAAATGACATGCGTTAAAGTCTTCCATCAGGCCAAAGATGTATATACGACCCTTCCTGTGCCCCAAATTTATACACAACACATATTCTTGCAACTAGAGAGAAAATGGCTAATTAGAGGAAAGGAAAGTGGTTTTCTGTATTTTGTAAAATTATGAGAATACTGTTAGGGAGTCATGCTATGTTAACTTGCTTACGAGTTGGCTTGGCTTATACTTTCTTCTCTTTTTTTCAGTCACAACATTTTAATCCACAGCAGCAACAGTCAACTTCCTATATAGCTAACAGCAAATGGCCCTGTCCATCATACATTGTCAATGGATTATTTGCTGTTGTGTGAACTGGTGCACATCTGAGATAAGTGCGTAACTTTACTAACAACAACAACAAAATAATCAAAGTAAACATAAATTTGGGGAAATGTGAGAGAAAAATGCAGAAGAAACCAGAAAGCAGATGAAAAGAGTAAATTGTGTCTAAAAGATGCCAAGCTTTTATTTAAGCTATATATACATACCTTTGGCTCATACAAAAATGATTTGTCCCAGATGAAAAGCTAACATTATAGAATGAAAAGGCAGACTCATTTTGCTAAAGTGCATATAAGAATTATGGGGAAAGGGAAGTCCTCACTTGATTGCTGAACTACAAACTGGAAAATAATAAATGAAAGACTGACTTGTACAATAATAATGTCTGTATTTGTATGCTGTTTGAGTGTCCATTTTCACAAAATTAGCAAACAGTTTTGCTAACTGAAGATAATAAAACTTTGAAGTTTCTCCCCTAAAATGGCAGGCCACCTGAATCTGCTTAAAGGGAACTGTATCCCGTTCCCTGGCCAAGATCCTAAATCAAGGAGACAGAGTGTAACTACACTTGCAGAAGTTACATGACGGTTGTGCAGTAGGGAACTACAACACTTCACAGCTGAATATGCAAACAAATATGAGATGCATGATTTCATTGCACAGTGAAAATCTGCACATGTTAACAGGCAGTAGCATCGCACTTGCAGTGCTGTGTCAGCAGCCTTCCATTGAATAAAGATTTCCGCGTTTTGACAAAAATGTCTAACTGCTTCTATAGAGGAATGTAGACATGTGGAAATCACTAATGGAATGCCAGCCTGTGTCCCAGCCTGCACCTACCATTTCTAGACCATTTCTAGTGAAGCAATGCCTTCTACCAGGTGGGAGAAACAAAGCAAGAGTTTTCCCACCTTTAAAAAAAAATCAGGTGAAAATTATTCTTTTTAAAAGAAGAGATGTTGCATTATCTTTTCTGAAGGTGAACCAACTTTTTTTTTGTATGCTGTTTGAGGAAACTGAACACCTAGAAATAGTGGGAAATGGATGTGTGGCTGCAATATTTAAAGACCCTTTAAGGAACTGGTGGTATAATTGCTGTGGTGCAATTATTTTATAGATGTATGAATGGGGGACTGTATATCTTTGGTTGCATTTGCCGCTGGCTAACCGCATTCTGGAAGATTAGCCAAGCTGACAGTTTCCCCATTCCTGATACAAACACTAATAATTATTTTAAAAAACAGAAATATTGTCCTATCCCATTACTATAACATGTATAAAGAAGGTTAAAGCATATCTGGGAATCCAAGAGTTAAGTTCTTACCTTTAGAACTGTTTTCCTATCTTCTAAAATACCTTTGAACTGTAGTACTGAATAAAATATCCAAGAGGCATGTGTCTGTTGTACAGCTCTAGGCCATGAAAATAAGTCTTATTCTCATGTGTAAAACTGCTAGCAGCAAAACAGCATGTGGTGAAGGAAAAGTGCATCAGAAATGGCCAGTAAAATCTGGGCACAAAGTTAAAATTGATGAAAGAACAAAGATCTCTTTGAGGATAGAAGGGGCCGAACTACATTTTTTAACAGTGCCAGACAGATCAGGAAGTACACAATAGCACATACAGGAACAATGCAAGGAACCCTTGGTTTCCTTGCTCATCTTGTGGGTTTTCTGCCACTAGTTGGAAAATTTTATACTGAGGTCAGGAAGCCCCCCTCCCTGCTTTTTTTTTGGCCTGAGGGCTAGACTGGCACCCAGGTAAGCTGTGGCCATGAACCAGCAATGGGCATGGTTAGATCCAAAAGAGGTCACCATACCACATGTATGCACTAAGCGGGGGGGGGATAGCTCCTGACTCAGCACTCTTGTGGCAATGAAGAGACAAACACTCTAGACTCCACAGAGAGGCAGCCCAGTGTGCCCTTTGCTTTTCCCAATGGACCTGGAGTTCCCACTTCTGTTTTATAAAAAAATGCAAAAGCAGTCATTTTCTAGTTTAGAAGAAAATGTATGAAACAGCTAATACAAAATCACAACAGCTTTTTATTGTCTCAAGGAACCCAATTACTGTTCTGTTTAAAATCTTTTTATCTATCATAATCACAATTGACTTTATTCTTCAAAATTTGTGAAAAGAATTTTCTGTACACATTGTTTAATACAAGTGTTTGGCCTTGCATAGACTTGTATGCAACAACAACAGAGGACTCCTGGAGGTTTTTTTTTGTTCACATGATATGATAAAAGAAAATGCTTGCACTTGCAATTCACACATTTAATGAGATGTAAAGGCTATTTGACTAAAACTATGTATATGTCAATGACATGACAAAGTCAGTTCAGCATCTCAACTCACACGAGTGAAAGTGGACAATAATGATAGTAAACCTGAAAAATATTATTCAGTAATCTAGGTTTCAAAGATTTTTTACAACCATCAGATAGATCACAGCTGGCATATCCTGTTCATTACTCAATGGCATATTTATACAAAATATACAAATGCCTATAGTATTAAAAAATTAAATCCGTTTTCAAAGTGCATCAGATCATATACAACTCTCCAAAGAAACATAATATTTGATGTGGCTTTTTCTTCTCCCTAAGAAAAGTGGATCAAGTACCAAGGAAACCAAATTGGTTCCCCTTTCAGAAACTACGATTGCTTGGCAGTCTTGTTGGGGCAACTCTGCATCGTCTTCCTGACAGATGAATTCCTGGGTTTCACTCGGTTTGTCACAGGTTGCTTATGATGAAGTCAACTTTTCTATTGTAAATTCAGTTAGAGGCATTAAAAAGAAACACAAGGAATTCTAGGAACCCCACTGCTATGGTATAATATGCAAGTAAACACTTCTGGCCTGGCTGAGAGGGATACCTGGAAAAGGCTACGTTGCCTCTTAATACTCCACGAGGAATGCATTTTCTGCAGGATAGACATGTACCTTGATCTGAGTCTGGCATCAGACAGAGGTGTGCACTGGCGTGGCTGCAGGAGAGGACCCTCGTTCGGAGGAAGAAGAAATGGAGCGCGTGGCTGCTTCCCGTTGCAATTCTTCCACCCTCTTCTGGAGCTCAGCTCTGATGGCAAGAAGTTCTTTCAGATTCTGATGAATTGGCATCTATGGATATTGAATATGGATTTTTTTTAAAAATGAAAAAATGTTTACATATTCCAACACAAGAAATACAAAATGACAACTATAAAATTATTTATTTATCTTTATCCCACTCTCCCACTGAAAGGAATACACAAGGCAGGTTTACAGTGTGACAACACAGTGCAAAATGAACAGCAATAAAAAGAAAGAGACGGCAAGTTATACAATTAAATTAACCAAAGCAAACCAAGTTCCAGCTGGGAAAATACCAACAATGGTAGAAGGCCACTGGCCAGATGGGTCTTTCTTAGCAGAACATAGGGTGGGTGCACTGCTTGTATTAAATACCATCTATCTGTTAGTCTTTTGAGTGTGAAGTCCTAGAATTAATTCTTCTCAATAAAGAACAAGTCAGTAAACAGACAGCAGAACCATGTAGAAAGTGAGGAGGGCAGACAGAGATGATGACCACCTAAAAACATGCTGTGTCACTATTCTCTTGTTCTGTTTTTGCTTTGCTGCTACCAGAACAATGGAAATTACTTCCCCAATAAAAAAAGTAATTCATAAAAATATAGTTAGGAACCTCCCATTATTGCAAGAAAACTGTGTTTGGTTCATAGCCACATTAGTCTAATAGTGATCTTGTTCCAAGATCAAAAACAAGTTAGATTACTTCCATGCAAGGAAAAAAAGGGGGACAGCAAGTTCAAAACAGAGTAGCTTGCATTTGGACTTCCTGAATACAACTGCTGTATGGATTTCAGTGTATTGGAATGCTAATGCTTTGGTGAATTTAGTGCTACCTATGTGCTTGCTAATGCATGCCGCAGTACCTGAAAATACTAGCTGCCCACAATCTGAGTGAGGAGGAGGGAGACAGCACTCACTCCATCATTAGAGCAGAAGCCCTTCCACGGCTAGGAGTATGGGCCGTCTGCCTGCCAAAACCAGTCCCAAGAAATTCTTCTGCCCAAAGCAAAGAATAAGATGGCACTCCCACTACTCGGGTGGTGGAGCAAAATCGTTCAGTGTACCTGAAGGCAGCAGGCCACCTTAGGGCCCAGCCACTTAGCTCACAACTATCCCTTCCAGCATCTCCTGCTGCCCAACACAACTGTCTCACTCTACTTAATTTTGGAACTAGACCAGTACCTGCTAGCCTTTGATTGAGTGATTATTTATTGCAAGCAAGGAAGCTGATGATAAATAATATGTACATCTCCACTGCTCCTCCAAGGAACATCTGGGAACTTCCAAGTTTCCTCACAGGGAAAAGCGGAGTGAGTGAGAAATAGTTATTCAATGAACTGTTTTATAAAGGAAACACACTACAGATCTGCACCTCAGTGAAAGGCAAGCACAGCTCATATTCAATTAACTGTTTTATAAAGGAAACACACTACAGATATGCATCTCAGTGAAAGGCAAGCGTGGCTCAAAAACTATTCTGAAGCTCAACTGTCTTGGACAGTAGGGGCAGAATCCTTCAAAAGAGCAAGCAAAGCGTACACCTTTGAACATGAGGCTTTGCCTTTACCATTGATTAGCTAGCCCCCTTTCATGTCTAAGAGAACGACAAAAGTATTGTTGGCAAGCAGGCTTTTAAAAATGGACGGGCAAGGACCAAATTCCAGCCAATGTCTGGTTTATATTCAGGCAGATTTTGCAATCTGAAATAGGTGTATATCTTTCCCTTTGTGAATTATGAGTGTCATCGTGGAGGGCTTATGGTCTGCTGCTAGGCAACGCTTCACAAGCATTTTCAACTCTGCAGCTGAACATGCCCAATGTGGGGAAGGGAGACAAACTATGTCTGTGCTCTATTCCAATTTTCCACGTAAAGCCATTACTCGAGAGATGGACAAAACACTGGTCAGATTTCTGCATCCACTATAATTTCTTTCAGGGGAGTGAGTGATTATTCATGCCTTAATCCAGCTGAAAAATTACTTAAGCAATCCCTCAACAGCATTTGCAGTTTCTTTTTGAGTAACTTAATTAGGCTATGAATGTATTAAAAGTCATTAATGCCAATAAAAAAAGATTAATCTCCCAGCGTTACTTCCAAAAATTAACTTACTTCTAAAGGGTATCGCTTGCTTTCCTGTGTTAAAAAAAAAATACCCACAAAGATTCTTGCTAGTTTGGAAGGAAGGAGGAAAAAGATTTTAACAGAAAGATAATTGCTACTCAGCTATTAAATGAGTATTAGAGGCTCTTTTCGAAAAAGCTGTTCATCACCAGTTCCAAGAAATGCATACATACTATACTACACTGCAGAACCAAGTGCTACGTTTTAAGAGACGACTCACTCATATAGCACCTGGGTGTCTACATCATCATTTCTACTCTGCATAGAGCAGTGTCTGGTGAAAATACATACAAGTTGTCCAAAAATTATCTTAATAATTTCAATTCTATATAGAATTATAGAACTGAAATTGTGAAGATGATTTTCAGACACTCTGTATAACCAGATGCTCTGGCAAGAAGCTGTGGGTTTATTTCCATTGGTGACAAAGCAGATTGTATTAGTTGCACATGTTAAGTCATACTCCACTTGACCCATATGAGTGTGCAAGTACTTCTTTGGCTTTAAGTCAGAAATTACAGCTATTTCATTTAATGATTTATTAAATGTTTAATAAAGCTCTGTTGCTCCCCATGCAGCTAATTATAAGAACCTAGCCTGCAGATTAGGTTGCATACCAGTCCAATGGCCAAGACTACAATATTTAAAAAAAGAATGTGAAGAAGCTAAATAGCTCCTGTCTCTTGTCTAAAGCTATTACTGATCCTGTGTGTCTGCTAAAGAGAGAGACCCTTTCCTTTCAAAATATCTAAATTGAGATGTGTATGGAGATTGCACCTATTTTTGTCTGCTTTTTCAGCATTGTGAAATATGTTAGGATAACAAAATCTGCACCAACAAGGATAGGCATACAAGGCAGTATAACAGCACATCACTTATAGTGCTACCAGCTCTTAATTGTATGGAACTGACTGTGTATTCTTGCCATTTCTCTTTAGTAGCTCAAGGACAGCCATTCAAATGAAAACTGTTTGGCAATGAATGTTTCTTCTTCTGCAGGCCTTTTTGATAAACAATTTTAGGACTGGGAAGGTAGCTGTTGAATGACTATTTTCCACCCACTGCTTGATTTACAGCCTGATCCTCTCCCCATTCCTGTCGCTCCTGTGGTGCAACAGGGCAACACCAGGTAATTCCAATTCTGCTTTCTTCAGGCACTGGGAGCAGAAAAACAATGCCCCTCTCCAACTCAAAAGTATGAGAGCCATCCAAATGCTCAATCACAGCTTTTTGGGGTTTTTTTGTTTTGTTTTTCTAGTCAAAGAGTTTTTTGATGCCCTGTTGGATCAGATTGTAGTGGGATAAATAAAATAAAAATGTCCATGCTCCACCATGCTGATAGCGGCTCACAAGCCACGTCTGGAAGAATACTCATTGCCCAAGTTTTTGCTACTTGCCTGTTGAGAGAAAAAAAGTGAGGGCTGTCAAATGTGTAGCAACTGTAATACATGGCTTGCAGAATGTATTCTGTTGGTGAGTCACAAAGTTGTATCAGCCTGGTTATCCAATGAACAGTAAGGGCTAAAGTCTCTCCATTCTGAAGGGGAACAATGACCATCTTTTTTCCCAAATTGTTAAAAAACAGGTTTCCTTGTTAGGAGCAACAGACTCACCCTGCAAGCTTGAAAATGGAACCTAAGGGGCCACGTGAGAGCCCTGTCTTCTGGTCCTTCAAGTATGTGTGCACAGCAATGCAGGGCTCCTAAGAACCTTTGTGCAGAAAACTAATGCTTTGACATAAGACTCAAATCCAGCACAGGTACTCTATTCAGAAGCCCAGTTCTAATGCACTGTGCAGCAGAATGTTAGTTCTGAAGTTTAAAATGTAGAAGAGGAACTCTTGTGGCACCTATGAGACTTACCAAATTTATTTTAGCATGAGCTTTTGTTGATTACTATCAATTCCATCAAATACACTGATGGAGTACAATATTAAGGCCTTAGATACATATGCATAATCACATAATTTGTAGGGAAGGGATCAGATTGAAAGGGGATACAGGAAATCACAACTGTTAACTGTGGAAATAAACCTTCAAAAGTCTGCTTTAGTGCTACGGTTTGTTTGTTTTTTCTTTTTCCTCCTTTTTGGTTGCTCATCTTTTGGCTAGCAGATATCCTACAAGGACTAAATTTAAGCCCTGAAACACCACCCAAAGCTATCCCGGCTGCACAGTGCAATCTATGCATGTTTACTCATCAGATGGTAAGAAGCCTCACTGTGTTTAACAGGGTTGACTCCCAGGTCATTGGACAGGTAATTGTACACACATACTCAAGCAGGTGTGTTTTAGATGTTTGTTCCAGTTGACTCAAAAGCTTTTTGAGCACATGTGCTCAGTGAAATAACTGAACTAGAATTGCTTTCAGTGGCATGTTTTGGAGTGCGAAGCTGTGTTTTCATAAGGCTTTTCCCCAGAACTATTTATGCTTGTCTTATTTTGTTAAAAAATTTTGTATGAAGAAACGTCATCGTCAAATTTTGGTAAAGAAGTCCTAAAATGTGATAAAGCATTGGAAAATGTGCAAATATTTGTAGTTTTTTGCCCATTGTAGGAGACACATCTGGATTCTATGTTTTTACATATAAAAATGAGCTAAAGGTTGTTGTTTTTTTCATTTTTGTGTAGACAGGTTTAAGGCATTTTATGATTTTTTTTAACCTAATGATTCACAAATTATTCTTACATGGTTTTTAAATATTTGTATGTATTTGTGGTATCAAAACATTTCAGTTACTTTCTTATCTTGTTTTTTTTTTACCCCGTTTGTATTAAACATGCAAAATGCACACATTTTGCTGCAGGTAGACTGGTGCCACTTTCATTACAGGAGCACTACACTTTATTTCCTAAACAGATTCCCCCCCCCCAACACTACCATGTTTCAAATATCTTTGATAAATCTGCTTCTGTAGTGTTCTGGTAAGATCTTATGGTACTTCTCAGTAACAGTTGCAATAACAGTAATACAAAAATGGTGTTAGGTATGAGAACACTTTTGGCAGAAGCAGAGACCATTTCTTTTGTTTTCCAGCATCTTTGTGAAGTGGCATTTTAGGTTTAGAGCCAATGGCAGAGTTGCTGACCAGAGCCATTTAGAGAATTTGCTCTCATCTAAGGTTTTTGTGATTTTGCATTTTTAACAGATTTTTACAAGACTCTGCCCTGCAGAAAGAAAAGCTGGGAAAAAACCCTCAACTACAGAGGCTGTTAAGGTATTCAAGTGGGGGGGGGCAGGCACCTTTAATGGCAGTTATAAAAGGGACGCCTTCTTTGAACAAGAAAGGAAAAGAAGAATCAGCACAAATGAGTAATCTAAACTGGCAACAAAATGAGACTTCGTAATAGGTCCTATGAGGCAATTTCTGATAATGTAGCTTACGTGCCCAAAATTTCCTACTACTATAGCAACACAAACCTGAAGATAAAAAGATTTAGTGCTAAAATCTGGATCCTGAAAAAGGCAGAGGAGGAAGTGCCCAGTATCCAGTCCACTGCCAAAGAGAATCTGCATGTGGGCCAGAACAATTATGCTTCAGCATAAATAAAGCAATCAACAGAGAAAAGAACAGACATTTAAGCATCACCAATCATTAAGAAAAAGTCATCTCACAAGAGACTGGTGGCTAATTTGTAGACATTGATTCATATGTGACATGGACCCAAAAGTAAACCACTATAAAAAGAATGTCAGATCGCCGTAAAATACAGCCAGAGTTGAGTGAAGCAGCAATGGAAAACCAAATGGCACAAGGTATTATGATCCAGTTCCAGTTGGATGCCTCTCACTTTGACGACCTCCCTTCTTAATGCCCCCAGAACTTGTAGAAAGGAAGGTCTGTCACTTGATACTGGATGCAGAAATTCTGTCCTGCACACTTTTGTACTCTTTTTCATGCTAGGTCCTATTAACTACCCAAACATTTTAAGCTCTTCTATCAGGCTAGGAGGTATTAGTGACTATTTTATGTATCTTCTGCCCTGTGGTGATAGTGGTGGTAGACCTATTCAGACATTTAATTTTTATTACATTCTGTAATTCACCCTGATATGACTAACTATATTTTTATTAAGTATTTATAAATATAAATATACAGTATTAATATATCAAATAAATACATTTTCAGCTGCAGCTGAATTCCTATAATGCAACACGTCAATCAGAGAGTAGCAAAAACAAGTCAGTAAGTCCAAGTTTCAGCCAATCACATCCCTTGGATTATTTTATCATGCAAGCAAAGCCCTGATGATTTTTATATTATTTTTAGCTTAGGAAAAAAAATCTTTTTGAAACAAAGCATACCTGAGGTCTCATTCGTGGATTCCATCGTACATAATAGTTTACCCATAGCTCCAAATGGCTTAGACTGGCAACTGGATACAGGACATGGTTTTCATAATTTACATAGAAAGGGTTACTGAATTCATCAAGCTGGCTATTAATGTAGGACCACAGAGACACAGTCCTAATGCTTATTTCCTGAAGGGAATAAATAACAATTTGTCAAGCATGCTTGCAAAGATTACACAGCAGTATAGCATGTTTCAAACTTTCAATACTTAGGGAGCCATTTCGGTAGCAGTCACTTAAGGAACCTGTGTGTCTCCTGTGGAACTCCTGCCCACTGCAAAAGATTCTATAGGCACCTCTTGGAAGTGTTCTTAGGCTAGGTCTTAGAACTGTTATTGCCTCTTGAAAAGGTGCCCTGGAATGCCCTGCCCTATTAATGTACACTGGAGTATATGAATAATTTCCAGAAGCTGCAAGGGAAGGCTGGTAAGAAAAGACAACCTGCCTTTCATAGAAGCTTGGCTACAACTACAATTCTTCTTGCAGAGGGTAAGGCCCTCAGTAATGTCACAGTTCAATGGAACACAGTTTAACAACTTCTGCTTCAAAAAAGAAAACCAAAGAGATTTGTTGCAAAGGCTTTTAATATACAAAGCTATGCTTCAGGTTTCTGCATTAAGGATTTTGAGATGCTGTGTCCTTGTAATGGTTTCCTGATGCTATTGTTCCAAGAACAGCTGCATTTTGATGCAGATACTGAGCAACAGTCATTACTGATGGTTTTTCAAGTTCAACTTTATTGGATAAACTTACATTTGAAATGAAGCATTTCTATCTCCCCGGAGGATCAATTAAAACGGGATAGAAATGCAGGCATGTTTAGGAAATAATGAGCTTGGAATAACAACAGTAAACTTTTAAAACATTGAACGCCATCAATCACTGGAACAAATAATAGTAAAACTAACAAAATAAAATTATGTAGATGTCAGCAAAGAAAAACACCAGGCTATGGAATCAATGTAGTACTTTAGAAAGGGGCTACAATCTTGTGTTTTCCATAGTCTCCCTATACCTGCCTAAATATTGAGTTTTTAATTAAATGCCCATTTTTAGCATTATTCATAAAGGTTTTAACATTCTATGACCAAACAGAAACATCACTATAAATCCATTATTAAATCAAAGTTTCAAAATCAGAATTCTTATCAGCTTCATCTTGCAATTTTATACTCCTCCAGTGCTATAAAGCATCTGTTTCCACTACAGTTGCCTCTTAAATTGCATTTTCAAAAAAGGGAGCTGCATTAGATTATTCATTCATGAGAAGGAGCCGTCTGCAAGGCACATACTTGGTGAGAATGTATAACTCAGCTCCATCTTGTGGTGCAATTGTGCAATCTGCTGTGCTAGATTAAGTGACTTAATTCAGATATATTCCAGAGTAAAAACATGAAGATGCAGTTTGTCTAAATGTTCCTCTTCCTAGAACTGAGGGAAAGCAGTTCTATTTTGTCATAAAACTTACATCATACATCCCTATCCGTTTAAAGTATTTAATTTTTAAAAGAGTAGCATGTGCCTTTGGCAAGTTCCTGCTGACTTTAAAGGTAACATGTGACTCAAGATATTAAAATGGATATTTTACTCAGGATCTTCTGAAATCTACCATCCACATTTTGTGTTCAGAGGGATCCTACATACAGATCAATCTTGTACTGTATATAAGAAGCTCCCTTATATCAAGACTATTCATTCACTAAGCCTAATACAGTCTACTGTGAATGGCAGCAGTTCCGCAAGGCCCAAACCAGGGTTTTTCTAGCCCTTACAATTGATACCCTTTTAACTAGGAGATTAACCTAAGACCCTATACATATAAGCATATGCTCTGATGCTGACCTAGGGCCCCTTTTAGGTTTCATAATGTCACACATTACTTTATACCCTAGAAGACAGAAGAGAAGGCACCTGAAGCTTTATTCCACCTTACTAAAGGAAAGCAGGATGGACAGAGAAAGCAATTGCTGAAAGCAATTTGTCTCAAATCCTCCATTTGCTAGAACTGAAAGGCAATGACTCCCATACCAGGTGCCACTGAGGCTCATTTGTAAATTATACACAGGAAGCCAAACCACAGGAATAGCATGCATGTTTGTTTTTTAAGGGACACTCACTTTAGTTTCAAATTATGGCTTGGCATTAGTCACGTTTATAGTTTTGGCTACCAATGTTAACTGGAAATGTATTTTCATTAATTAGTAGATACCTAGTAACTATTTCTGCACATCAAGAAAAATATGAAAATTCATTTTTAGGTGACATTTAAATACTTTCAGCTCTACAGAACAAACAAAACAACCTCAAAATTTCTTGTGCTTCTTATGAAATCATTACACAGCTGATTTACCTCTTTAACTCGCTGATGTTCAGAGTTGTACAAAAAGGTGCCAAAGAGACAGCTATAAAGATGATCCAAAATGGTGATCAAAAAAAGCTCATTGAATTCAAAGGCTGCTGGAAACTAAAATAATGAAATATTTTGTTATATTTTTATTAAGGAAAAAAAAAAGCATCTTGAATCTTGCCACCCCACCTCCTTCACTTATACAAGGCAAAACTTGTACTCATTCTAATGTAATAGATGGTCAGATAAAGAAAAAGATGGTGCAGACCTCATGAACCAGCAATAGGCCTGTTTTAACTCCTGTAAGTACAGGATAGATTATACAAGAGAGAAGTTTTAGTTCCTCTTATTTTCTCTTCCTGCCTGTGAGGATTAGAACACTGATAAATGGTCAAGGTACTGAGATCAAGATGGATATTCTCTACAAAAATATGACAAATCAATCCCCCTCCCCATTTTTCACCTTGTCCTAATGTTTCATGTTTATTTCCAACTTGTTGCCAGATTCAGATTTTGTACACATGTGGAACTGGCAAAATCATTTCAGTCTTTTACTAGAGGGAAACTGAACATTTTATAGCAATGAGAAAGATTTTATAAAAAAACAAAACAGAACCAGAAAAGGCTGTTCTGAGTTAAGGGTTTTGCCTCAAATGGCTTTGTTAATACCAGATGTTTCAAATGGTTTGGGTGTTTTTCTCGTACAAAACAACTATATGACTTTCCTAAAAGGAAGCCAACACACAGTGTATTTGAAATTCACCCTACCATAGTAAATGGGATGATAACAAACACCTTGATCAAGCAAGATTTAAGGCCACCAAATCACAAAAAACTAAATGGGTTCCTTTTCCTTGTAACTGTAATGGGGACAACAGCAAGTGTTCATTATACTGAAAAGAACTGCAAAGGTTAATACACATGGTTATTATTTCAAAAAGAGTTTCAGAATTTGAAACAATGAAACTTAGACATACTTTTGTGTACTTTTAATGGATTTGGCTAAACTAACTGAACTGACTAAAAATAGTATTAATACAGAAAAAGAAAACGAGTATATTGATAGCAATGGAGTATTATTCTCAAGCAACCCTTAGGGCACACATTTTTATGTTGAATCTCAAATTCTATCTGTTCATAACATCTTTGATTCTATACTTTCACAATCTAGAAACCACACAAGAAAATTATCTACAGTAGTCTTTTTATTCACAAAGAATGTGGAGGGGCCATGGCAGATGGGAAGGAGGAGACAAGAGGAGACAAAGATGGCCCTTGGAATTCACAAGTGAAGGTCTGGTTTGGTTTCCATCATCCTCTTTTTCTCTGTTTCCCTCTCCCTCCCATTTACAAAACTGATAACAGCATTCATGCAATTGTATACTTGTAAGCAGGTAGTCTTACTTTAAAATCAGTTTATACATCCTCTGCAATGCCAACTTTAGCTCACTATTTCATAAAATATAATTAAGGACATCCTTACCACAAAACCCTTAGGTTTTTGACTCACGAAGTGTATTACACACTGCATTACATAAAAATGATTTACAATCATGTGTGCAATGATTTACAGAACTAGACTACCAATGAGACCAAGCATGATATAGTAATAAGACTGGTAGATTAGGATGGGAGAAACCTGGTCTCAATCCCCTCTTCTAGCCGCAGAGGTTATTGAGAAGCACTCTCTTTTCTCACTCTTAACCCATCCTATCTCACAGGATAAAATGAGGGAAAGAGAGCCATGTAGGCTGCCATAATATAGTTGTAGGGAAGGTACAATACAAATATTTTTTTAAAAATCTAACAGTCACACGATGAGAAGCATGTGAGCAACCTCTCCAGTACTGGGTTTTCTCTCCATGCACACAAGTAGGCTAAAGCTCTCCTCAACAGACAGCACAACATTTAGCTTACCAAATGGCTACAATCACAGTATGTGAAAGAACAACTTTGCAAATTGGCATACACCCTGCTGGAAGAAGTCATAATGGGAAACTTCTAATCCTCTACCCATTGAAATGCTAGATGTAGCAACATCACAGTTGTTGCCTACGTAGGCTCTGGCACTGATCCACTACTTTAAAAACCTGGATGCAATCTGAACCCATTGTAGAGATACTGGGCCTAAAATAGTAAACAAAGGGGATAAACTACAACATAATATAGGAGAGAATTTCAAGGTCTGTGGCCAAAAATCCCACCCTTCTGGGTTGCCTAAGATGGCCATGTCCTTCCCCATGGCACAACAGCAACACTTTTCCTAAAGCTTAGTTACTTGTAGTTAGAGCTTTAATCTACACTATGCTGGTATTTTTAATCCATCCTTTTGCCTTTGATTCCTCCTACCAATGGAATGAGGAAAGCAGATTGATCACTCATTTAGAAACATATTTGAAAAATAGTGGTGGGCAGGAGAGAAAAAAGGGATCATAATTTCCTTCACTGCTTTATCAGTGCTATGTGACAATTACACTGAAGTAGCTTAACACTTGTTTCAAACTTGCTAGATCTAATTTGCTTTGGGAATTATATGAATGTCAATATAAAATAAGAATTCTGTGCCTTTATGATACTGGGTGATGTTAAGACGATCTCAACGACCATCCACTTTTCTGTTCTAAACTGTAACAATAAATGCAATGTCTCATTATTAATCTGTCCTGAATAGGCAAATCTCAGACTCAGTATATATTAATTATATGTCTTTGATATGTCAAGTAGATAGCTCACCACAGTGAGGCTGCAAGCAGCAGCTTCCCAAGTGAGCTAGATTTGGAAACTCAAAGACCAAGTTAACCTATTCCCTGTACATCCAAGTTACTCAGAAAAATTCTATAAATGGTTTGCTTCAATTTTCTCTTACTTTAATATAAAAAAATCTTACTCTGAATAAGAGTTTGTTATATTAAAGAGACTAAATCATGAAACTAACTAGGCTCACAACATGGTCATCATTAAGTTATCAGACACCAAAAAGAAAGAAGAAAGTAAGGAAAAAAAGGAAGGAAGGCAGGACGGACGGACGGATGGACAGACAGACAGACAGACAGACAGACAGACAGAAAAAGAAAGAAAGAAAGAAAGAGTCTTATTTACCATGAGCTATGCTATTCCAGACCTCCCTCCCACCTCTAGAGCAATGGCAGGGAGCACAGAAGACTGAAGGGAGAATTAAGTGAAAAACAAGCCCACTTTGTGAATGGATCCTTGGACAGCCTTTCTATCAGTGGGATTCCACTCATGGGATCTTAAGATCAAAATCTTGCTACAGCACTGCTTGAGGCCCTCTTCTTTCTAATGTACAATCCTACACACATTTACCTGGGTGTAAAGCGAGATTGAACTCAATGGTACTCACCTTTGAACAGGCTACTACAAAATAACAAAAGACGTATCTATGGATCTCTAAGCCATCACAGGTTTAAATGCTCAGGATGTACATCATTTAATTCCATGTTCACTGAATTACATAGCTTCATTATTCTCTTGCCCAAAATATAGAAGGACTGTGTCCATTAGAAACACTAACAGTATAGCAAACATGTTCTTACCTGCTTTGTCATTTGCCAAACACAATCTATGAACTGAAGGAAAATGGGTGATCTGTCAGCATCAGCATGATCATTATCTCCATGACCTACTCGCTAATGGGGCAAAAAAGAATTGTTTCAGGAAGACTTCATTCTTTTGTCAAATGTATTTATTTTAAACAACTTTTTAAAACCTTTTAAGAGCAATGCATCAGGACAACTAGGTTTCATCAAACAAATACTAATGCACAAAACTGAAATATCATGAAACAGCTTCATGTCGTTCTTCGTACTTTGTAGCCTGTTGAGCTAAAAAAGAGAAAACGGGTCTTATAAAAACAGATTACAGATGCTTCACTGAATTGTACAGAAAAAAATGCAAACCTTTTCAAATTTGTAGTATATATGCATGGACTCAGAGGCACTGAGTGATCCTGGAAGCACTTCACACTGTAGGCAGAACTAGAGTGACAGCTGGAACCAGGCATTTAAGGCAAAGAGAAGCACAATGAATGTAGGTGGATACAAGGCTTGCGCTGGATGAGACAGAGACAGGCTGGATGTGGGCGTTATTTCCGTCAGCAGTGGAGACAGTCATCAGCCACAGTGGGTGCTGACTGTCAGTAGCAAATGGAAGATGGCTGAGATAAGGGGACAGAACAGCAGCAGTCACAGCTTTTGAGAACTGGCTAGCAATGGATAGCTGCTTCAGTCTGAACAAAGATCGGTGAAACTTCACTGTGACACTGTGCATTAGGAAGAATGGTTCTCTACGTTAACAATTTAGTGTGAATATAAACAGTGGGATATAGAAATTGTTATATCATAATTGTTACTTCTAGTTACCAAGTAAATTCTTTATGTTTACAAACCATGTTTTCCTTTTTCTATCCGCAATGTGCTATTACACTTACCATTGCAAAACGGTGTCCAAAACTCATCCATTCCTTCTCTAAGAGAACCTCAAAACCTTTGATGGTTCTATAATGGCTGTCCAGCATTAGCATGGCTAAAGAGGTCAGCTGAGCTGTACGGTCCCAGCCATCACTGCAGTGTACCACCACTGATGTTTTACCAGATTCTATTTTGTCAGCAATTCTCACTGCACCAGCAAGAAGCATCTTTAAAGAGAAAGAATTCCAGGTTGAAGGACAGCTGTGACAGATGAGCTCTTGTCACTAAACACAGAAGAAGCCTTGCAAGACTGAACTGGAAGGCTCACCTAGTCTAGCATTTTCTTTCCAAGTAAACAATTCAGGGACCTTACAAATAAGACTTAGCAACAGTCTCTCCCAACTGTCACTTTGGACATCAAGGTTTAGCTTAGTGACCTTGGCTAATAGCTGCTGACAGAACTATCCACCATGAATAATGCAGTCTTGAAAAGCTCAATGCACTGAACACATATCTTACTGCTGCCAAAACTGCCCACTGTAGGTAGATGAACAAATCTTACTAAATTATTTTTCCAGACTTAGTATATCTAATATGTTGGACATGGAAGTTACAACAGCTGGAAAAATGCAAATTAGAATCACATCACTCATCTACACCTACAAATTGCTGAGCAGGGTAAGAAAGAGGAAAATTGTTTGTATATTCCAAAGAGGCCTTTTAACAAACAAAGGACAATTAATTGGTCTCATGTTCTGACTAGCATATTTTGAAATTTGAATTATCTATAATAAAGTAAGAAAACTGAAATCTTGAGAACTAACTTTCTCCTCAAAAAGTCTCTGCTGAATTGTACATTGCCAATGAACTGCTAGCAGTATGGGTAGCAGCATAACCAAGACACGTAATTTTTGGTCTTCTGAACAATATACTTCAAAATGGAATATGTTGTTCCATGCCATGAATTGCTTGGCATTAAGGAATTCTGTCTCCATAACTTTATCAACAACAGGGAATGTGATAAAAAAAATTAGCATCAGATAACATTTCTAAAAGGAATCCTATTCCCAATGAGTTCAATGTCCAGCTCTATTGGCAAATATATGAAATCTGTGCCCTGAAATACAGACCACCCAGAGAATAAATCATGACAGTGCATGACTTAGCTAGAAAACTATGAAGGTCTGCAGTGTTTACAAATGAAGTGGTTCTGGTTGCTGGCCAAGAAGAATTGTAGTGCCCATGGCAGTCTGCCAGAGGGAGGGAGAGAGGTAGAGGTTGGCAGATGGGTAATTTGCCTAGGTATATGTGCCAAATTTCCTGTGTTGCAAGAAAAAAGCACCTTGTGCAAGTTAATTTATCTAACAAAACACAAGAGCTGATGAAGCAGAATAAGAGACAGAGCTGTCAATCAGGAATCCTCTGATTCAACTCTTACCTCTATAAAGCCACTGGGAGAGGTCATCAGGAGCTTTGGGACTGGGTGCCATCAGTATGTTAATAATACCCAGTTCTATCTCTCCTTTACAACTGATGCCAAGGATGCTGTGGTAGTACTAAATTGTTGTCTAGAGGCCGGAAGGGACCGGATATGGGTGAACAAACTGAGACTTAATCCAGACAAGACAGAAATGCTGCTGATCAGTAAGAAAACCAGCCTGGGTTTGGGATTGCAGCCTGTTCTGGATGGGGTTGCACTCCTTGAAAGATCAGGTTTGTAGCTTGGGGGTGGTCTCGGACTCAGCAGTCTGGGTTCTGGCAATCCAGGTCACTACATTGGCCAGGATTCCCTTTGCCCAGCTTCAGCTGATGTGCCAGGAGCACTCTTTCTTGGGGAAGGCAGATCTGGCCACTGTACTTCATGCCTTAGCTACCTCTCTCTCAGATTACTGTAATGCATTCTCCATAGGCTGCCCCTGAAAAGTGTTCAGAAGCTGCAGCTAGGGCAAAATGCAGCAGCCAGACTGGTGTCAGGTGTGCATTTTAAAGTCCATATAATACTGGCCTTGCAAGAACTGCATTGGCTTCCAATTTGCTTCTGTGCTTAATTCAAGGTGCTGGTGTTGACTTACAACGCCCTAAATGGCTTCGGCCAGGATATCTGAAAGACTACTTCCTTCCTTATAAGCCTACCAGAAATGTGAAATCTTCAGAGGAGACCCTGTTGTGTGTCCCAACACTTTGTGAATCTAGGTTGGTGGGTACATGTAGTAGCTTTCTCTGTAGTGGTGCCTCAATTGTGGAATTCCTGAAACAAAGAAGCTAAGCTGGCCATATCTCTTTTAAGATTCTGGTGGTTAGCCAGGACAGTGTTGTTCAACATGGCATTCAATGTTTGAAACTGCTGCTTTACTGTTTCAAAACTAGATTCTAGGATTGTTTTTACGTCGCTTTTAGGAGTTTTAAAATATTTTAATGTATTAATGCTGACTGGGGCCAGTTATAGAAACCATGTAACTTCCTTGCTGAAACACCTTCATTGGCCACTGAATCATTTCTAGGCACAATTCAAAGCACTGGTTACGATAAAGCCCTGTAAGGCTCAGGTTAAAACCTGGACAAGTGTCATGATAATGCATGGAGAAAAACTGTTCGCATTTTAAAGCAAAGAAACACAAGACATTTATCAAGCTCGTTACCCGTATATATTCCAGCCAGTGTGTACTTTCCACATTTGACAGCCACCGAGACTCATCGATTGTAGGGTAAACAATTTCCTTCAGCTTACGCAGCGATTCTCTCATCACGTGGATATTTGGGATTTCTAAAAAGACCAACTCCACATTTGGGTAGGCACTTTCACTTTCATACCCACCACCTTTGGCCTGAAAGCAGAATTCATTTCAAATCATTTGAGTCTATCTAAAATAATTTTAGTGTTTAAAACTATGAAATAAACACACACCCAGCAATAAAATTTCCCTGAACATTTTCCTATTATAATAATTCTACCTTATTTGTATCTGCAACACTGTTCTGTCTGGCATCAAAGATGAAAAGCTTGTGAGACTGAGCGTTGGCATCCATAATAGTTTGCAAGTACTTCTCGTCTTCTTTGCATCGCTTGTCATTTGGGCCTACAAGAGGTTGGCTGCAGCGTGTAATAGTGGCCTGGCTCTCAGGGTGGATCCAAGATAACACCTAAGTTAAAAAAATATACATATGTGTGTTTGTGTGCCTGTCTTAGAATAAAAACAAAACTGACAAGTACATTTGACAAGCTCACTTCTCAGACAAAGAGGTGATCTGATGTCTCGAAAAGATGAGAATGAACCACTAGATGCAGGTGGTTGACCAAAGGTTCAAGTTAAAAAAGGCAAAATATACAGAATAGCTTTCACTGTAACAATTCTGCACAACTAACAGAAGTTTCCTTAATATCAGCCACCCCTGACATGATGTTCTAGAGATACAAAATTTCCAGAAATATCATAGTCAAGGGGGTGGGAGATTTTTCGCTATTTTGCCCGCAGGGGAGGGGGGAGAGGAGGAATTTCCAGGGGAAAAAGGGGGGATAATGTGATATTAGCATTCTTTACAGACTGAAAGTCACTCTGTTACTTTAGTAACTTAGATTTATGTAAAATTTATCATATTTAAATTTTATATTTACATAGAATGTACAGTTTATTTAGGGAATTATTATACATTGAGTTTACTTTTTAACATTTCTATTATTCATTACAAATGGAGCCACACAGTCTCAAGCTGTAAAGAACATCTGAACTGCAGGGAACCTCTTGCATTTTGCCAGTTTATTAGGAGCAGGCAAATACCAAGAAAAACAGATGAAATTACTGACTTTAGTAAAACAAAGAAAATAGTTTTGTCTCCCATAGTTCTCCATAGTGTCATAATGGAGATGCAATAATGAAGTAATAGTAAAATAATAGATATAATCCACTCAATTCCTATAAAAAGTTCTGAGAAAAGAAGGACCAGGCACTGCAAGAATCTTGACACTTTACATATTCTTATATAAAAATCTTCCTCTTACATAGTTTTTAGAAACAATTTGGCGCAGTAAAGATATGAACATCTTGTCTTTGACTTTTTATCTGTCATTTTAAAAGAAAATACTCCATAACACATTTTCCCTAATGTTTCTAATTCTAGGGAAAAAAGGTTCTGGAGATAGAAGTGGGGGGGGAGGGGAGAAACCTTTTTAAAGAAAAAAAGGGGGAAAAAGAAACCCTAATTTTCCTCCAGGCTGTCACATCTTTGGGTTTCCTCCTAAACAGCAAACCACTTCTGAAACTAAGAGGACTTTCAAAAGAGGTTTCTCATACAGCAACAACGGGTCTGCCGACTGAGCTCTCCACAAAAGATCCAAACTTTTGTTACTAAAAATGTTAACAGATTATTAATCCCCTATAATTTTCTTGTGTATAGATTATCTAAAAGTAAAGTGTGAACAAGCTTCAGTAAGAGGATTTTCAAACTAGAAAGAAATATGTCCATCTCAATCTTGATCTCAAATATTATCCTTTCCACAGATAGCAGAACTGCACTTCAACTGAACCTAGTGGTAGCATTCAGAAAGTAGATTCTATACAATTTCCATCTCTTTCACACAGGAAGAATGTGAAACATTTATTTACATTTCAGCTCCCAGCCTGGAAATGTTTCTTTCATCCTCTTTCACTTCACATAACCTTCTTCCAAATAAGAGAACTGGACTACTTATTTAGTTATTTGAATTAGGTTGAAAACTGCATCAAAACTATACACAGCAAAATTCTGTTTAAACTTTGGAGTCATACTTACCGGAACTCTCCCTTTTGCCCTGAATGCTGCTACTCTGGACAGGTCATCATCTTTTACACTAGTTGGCACAACAAGAATGGCAGGATATGTATCACAAAATTCATATGTGCTGTTAATTTTGGAAATTTTCCAACTCTCATTGGGTAAACCCTGCATAGAAGCAAAACCTTTTATAACAGACTTTTTTGCATGTTCAAAGAACTTTGCACAATACACTCAGAATAAAAACAAACAGTATCCATTTTTTCCCCTTGGGCACACTTTCTGAAAAGTTACACAGACTCAGCGTTTGTCCTGAATACATGAGTACATATAAAGCTCAGACCTAGTGCTCAAACAGCTCCATGCTTGTACGCATGTTTCTGTTTAGGGAAGCCAATTTGAACAGAAGCCCAGCAGATATATTTCTGGGCCAAAAAATGAACTGATAACCAATCCAACTGGTTTGGAATTAGTGTCATAGATTACAGGAATCTTGTATTTAGTTGTGAAAATTCTGCCTTAGTAAGCTGCCTTCTTTTTGAGAATAAAGACAGAGAATTCAACTAGAATTAGAAACAATAAACTTTAGAATGAAAAAAATGAGCAATAACAACATCTGAAAAATTTGCAAGATTTAGTGACTTTTATATTAGTTTTAAGTATTTAAAGCATTTTGGATTTATTAATTTGGAATACAAGACAGGCATAGCATGAGAAATTTTATTTGTTTTGTTAGAAGGAAGCACTGGACTTTAAAAACACTGATAAGACTGGTTACTGTTTGTCAGATGCTTCCATGCTGGATCTGGAGAAATGTCTGTGTCTCAAAAAAGGAAGGGGGTTTCTCTCCTGAGTTTAGCAGAGGCAACGTTTTATCAAGCAGTGTTTGTTGAATTGAGAGAAGTAAGAAAAATGTTAAATTCTATGCCAAAGTCATTGATAAGGTCTCTGAAAAAATCTCTTAGAGAAGAGACTGAAGTTTTAAAAGACAATATAAAACAAGCTGAGGAAAAAGAAGAGATGAATCAAATATCACAAGATATGGATAGGCTGGCACAGCAAGATATATTGCCAGAAGAGGGGAAGCAAGAAGATTATATAGTGTGGAAATATACATTCTTGGCACTTGATACAACTTTGGCACCTGATGAAAAATGTAACAAGCAGGTGGATGGAGCTCAGATCACTATGACTGAAAATGCTGGACGAGTGAAAAGTATGTCTGAGAACCACTGAAACTGTGATGACTGGGAGAAAACTCTGCCAGTTTCCGAAGGAGGAAGTGGAGATCAAGAGCTGAAGGGCACAGAAAAACATAGTCAAAGTATATAGTGTTAAATATGACGTGTCCACCTCAATGTGTAGTTTGCCAGTCTTTAGGAAAAAACTCACATTAAGTGGGGTTAGCATAGATAAAGAGGTGTTTAAAAGGTCTCACTAAATGGTTTTGATGTAGGACTTTCTTTTTTTCTAATTATTAAATATACTTTACTGTTAAAAGTTAAAAGGGTGTGAATCTGACAAAGTACCATATATGATTTTATCAGTGTGAATCTGATAAAGTATATATATTATTGAAAGGAATTAGGCATGGAACTGGGGTAATGTAGGAGCAGGTAATGGATGCATTAAATTACTAACGTAAGGCTTAAATATCAAACATTAGGACCATAAGAGTTTGGAAGAGTACAAAATTGTCATTTTGTTTAAATAGAAACAACAACAGAAGTGGGTTTTTTTTGAAAAGGTTGAAAGTCACTTTTATTTTTCCTGCTCCTTGTTCTCTTTTTCTTCTTCCTCATCTTTCACTCTTTTCAATTTTTTTCCTTTTTCCCCTGTACTATGTAGATGGTATATTTTCTGTATATTCTGCATCATGTAAGTTTAATAAAAATACAGAATTGGTGTCACAGATTCCAGTCACCCTACATCTGGACTGGTGCATTCTACCTTGGTTTAAATTTGTGGACTGCCAAAGGCAAAGGCAAGGGCCAATATGGTCCTTCTATGCAAGTGAAATCAAGACAGGACACACACCTTTCCATCTTGAATCAAGCATCTATGGGTTACATTTGACTTTGGTGACCACCCCCAAACCCTCTCTAGACATCTAATTGAGTTCCAAAGCCTCCTCAGACTGGAAAAGAGAGACATAATTAAGCATGATCTATATATGTAAGAACCTAATACAGTTTGCCTTGAGTTGTCAATATCAACTTTCTTTTTGCTGTTTCTTGTAAAAATGGTCTCTCGGTATCCCTGCAGCTATTCAAGTGAAATAACAGGTATGGAAAGTTATAATGAAAAGTAAAAATCATCGTTACCTACCTGCCTCTTGTATTCTGCTATTGGATCATAAACTTTCCAGCCATTTGTGGGAAATTTTTCTTTATAGCTGAATGCAAAGAATGGCTGAATGAATTGAAAGAAAAGCATACTTTACTACCATTGAACTATTCATTTCTCATCAGAATTCAAGGAAGCATGTTATCATGAATTTTGATTACCCAATTTGGAAAAATATTTATCATAAATAGCAATGATCCTAATTTCATCAGCTCAGTTCTAATGTAATTGAACTCTAGTGTAGAGTTCAATGAAAGTTCACTGTAATTATACACAGAACAAAAGACTTAGTTGTCTTAAATTGTGAAAGGCAGGATAAGAATCTAAAATAAATTAATAAATAATGCTTCTCTAATCTATTGAAAAAAAATCAAGAATCATATTGATATTTTGTCCTAATGCAGAATCAAAAGACTAAGATGCTTCCACTTCTTTCACATATTTTGAAGGATGATGTTGCCACAGCACTTCTCATTTGAATACTTACTAGCCCATGAGAAAGAGGAAATGCTCGAGTAATAAGGTTTTGAAAAATCTCCAGTCTATGCTCTTCCTGTTTATAGGCAAGCCGCAGGTTTCTCATATCCTGTTGAAAGATATCTTGATGTTCAGTGTGTTATATGCAAAAATTACAGCAACTACAATTGTTAACAAAATGATGGAAGATTTTTGCATTATTACTTGTACAAATAATTTGTATTTGTTTGAAGAGCAGTAAAATCCTTTTCTACAACTACTAAGGCTGCATCTTATACAACCACTACATCTCTTATAAGCAATATATTTATATCAGCTTATATAACAATCAGAGGTGTCCATCTGTAGCAGAAACAAATGGTCACGTAATAACATTAGCCCAGTAAGTGGACTGCCTCATACATTTACCATAGATTAATTCAGGGGAAGGGAGATGAGATGTGCTTTATAAGGTACAAAATGCAACACTCTCACCTGGAAGGTAGCTTCTCTTTCCCCTAGACTTCATCTTAGATCTATAACTGACCCTTTCCAACATAACCTATAATTCAAAGTGATGGTCCAGGGACTGATGCTAGTGTACAAGCCATTAGCTGCTAATACTCAGAAAGTTTCCAGGAAAAGAAGAAACAGTTGCAGCCAATGGTTACAACTATGATACTGGTGTCTAATGCACTGGGGAAAAGATCACCAGTTTACCCTACTATACAACTTGACAATGCATGTGAAAATTTTATAGCATGAAAACAACTCAGCCATAGTGAAAAGTACAGGCAAAAATTATGCATATCTTATAAAAATCATATGATGAAACTAAAGCACCCAAAGTAAAAATTTGAGTATGTATGTAAACTTATACCTTGCAAACTATCTCTATACCGCAGGAATTGTCTCCATGGCTCTGCACTCCAATCTTTTCAACTCTATTTATCACTCCAAGAGGAACATCAAGAATAAAATGTGGATCCTGGAATTTGAAGGAAAAGTAAATACCATACTTATTTATTGCAGCTAAGAGTAAATATTTAGTATTCTATCGTCTGTATGAGATAAAATTATACAATTATAGTGGGACACATAAAACTGCCATGGTGCTTTACACTTAGATTACAAATGCATGTCAGTTTCTGGAGAAAAATTCAAGACAATGGTGTAAGTGCAGGCTACACAGTAAGGAACAAGGTCTCACCCTCTCAACATTCTTGAAATACATTTTGAAATCTGTCACTGTCAGTGTACCACTGATGGCTCCAATAAAGGGACAGATATACATGACATCTTTAGCTGGAAAAAAAAAAGGGATCACTTCATTAGTGCTAGTATCCCTACCATATAATATATATTATTACATACGCAAACAGGCAAAATATTTTACACAAAGAATTCCCTCTAGTCTGACATTACACATGGAGTAAACTTAATTCACAAAGCAAATAGTTTGTTTTATTCTAAATGTCTAATTCAATGCATATGACTTCATAAGACTGGAGTCCCACACTGCGGTCCTAAAATGTTTACTTAAAAGTAAAGCTGTCCAGTTTCAATGTGACTTACTCCTATGTAAGGACTGCCATTTGCTGCACTGTGCACATCAAATATCAATGGGCATACTTTTAAGTTTTCTCCATTATTATTCTGGATTTCAAATGTAAGAATAGAGCCATCAGGAGTCTCCATGGCAGTCACAAGGAACAAGACATATGGAGAAATATTGTTCCTTGCCACCACATTCAACAGCAGTAAGCTCAAGTCCTTCCAGAATGGGAAAACTCCACTTGTATTCATAAAGTGACCACAAATCAACTAATGCCTGCTGTCTCAAAATAAGGAAGGTAATACAGTTGGGGAATGAGATGTGACATTTCACCCTATGCAGGCAAACAAATAGAATTCACATCTAGGACTGCCCCACAGCAGAGTACAGTGGGCCCCACAGTATCCTATAGGGATTGCTTGCAGGGCCCCCTCGGGATACCAAAATTAATAGATGCAGAGGTCCCATTATGTACAATGGTGTAATAAAATGGCGCTGCAATTCATAAAGATCAAAAACAATGCATTATAGAATAAATTCAGTTAATTATAGAGTGCTTTTAATACTCTTTGGACTAGTTTTCAGTCAACTTGTGAACCAGCATGGCCAACAGCATCAGTGTCAACTAGCTGCTATACTGTGAAATGCTTGTTTGACCAAAATTTCCACTGCAAATAAAAGGCTTCCTATTTGAATTATGGCAATTGATTATGTCAATCAATTATACCACTACAATGTTTCTGCGGTTTGCCACCAAATTTCGGCAGCAAACCGAGACACCAATTTGTGGCTTTTTCAAATACCATTTTTCCTGGGGTTGGGGCTACAAAAAGGGGTTGGGAGTAGCATGTAGCTCCAGTATGACAGTGCCCACAAAAATGATCACAAAATCCATATTGTTGGGATCAGGCCAATGAAAAGGGTTCAATTTCTTTGTGTTACCTTTTAAAACTTCACAAGCTTCCTCATCAGGTAAAGATGGTAAAAACCGTTCAGGGAAATGGGGAAGTAGGAAAAAGCTGTTGGTGTTGCCATCACTAAACTAATATTTGGTTTTGAGATGGTAGCATTTATGCGTGCTATAAAGCAGGGTGGCTTATAAAAGGTTTGTGTGGCCTATAAAAGGTAGTCCCATCACTCCTTTGGTCATGAAGTCACTGTACACAAAGGTTTTAAAAGAGAGGCAATAAAATTTGGAGTCCTCTATTTCAAAAATACACAAAGACACCCCCAACCTCAAAACAACAATGTGGTGACTGTAATACCTACAGCCTGCTCTACTACGAAGAGCTTTCATCTCATGGCCAACATGGATGCTCCAGTGTTATGCACTCTCACAATAAAACACACAACAGTTGTTTCCACCATGCTTGAAGTGAGTAAATCTGAATTTGAAATGCAGTTATGTACAGGTGAAGAACACTGGATTGGTAAATGTATAAACTTCAGTTAAAAATTGAGATGGAAAAGGAACGGGTCAAGTATGATAAACGGCCTCAGAATTTTGGAAGCAACAAAAAGACAGAATAATGGGGAAAATGTGGTCAAAAGGAGTGAAACTACATTGAGCTATGATCTTAAGGAAAATTTTTATAAAATGATGTAACACTTGTATTTAATGCCAGAAAAATTCACCAAAATACATAAAGGAAGGGGCTTCTAATATATGTTGGAAATATGAGCATATATATTAGCAACAGCAACAAGTGGGAATGCTAAGAAATATTGGATTCAAATACATTTTTGATAGGAAGATTTTGAAGATTAATATTCAATCAAAATTCAAGCTGTTTTTATTGGGACTGATAAATGACCAAATGGAGAACAAATATGGAAGATAACTTCTTTATATGATCACAGCAGCATGATTATTGTATGCACAGAAATGGAAAAATATTGAAACTCCAATGAATGAGGACTGGATATTGAAAGTGACTGATCTTGCTGAAATGAATAAACTGACTACTCTGATTAGAGAAAAAACATTGAAGATGTTTTTGAAAGATTGGGAAGTCTTAAATGTCTTTTTCCAGCAAAATGAGAATAATATGTTTATTGTAGGTTTTGGGAATTGGTTTGATTAAGCAAAAGAAATCTAAGTGTAATATTGTAAATTGGAGAGGTTATTTTACGCAGTGGGAGGTATAACAACTGTTAAGGAAATTGGAAGTCAAGATAAAGTTTGTTTTTCTTTTTTCTATATTCTTTCCTCCATCCTGTTCTTGCTTTTCTTTTTCCCTTTTTCTATTGGTATTTTCCTTGTCTTTTAATGTTTTCAATACAGCTATCTATAAAAATATTTTTTAAAAACCAGTCCACATTGCAGACAGAGGCTGAAATCAAAGGGCATAGTGTATTAGGATCAAATAGTGACTGCAACACTGAGGTAAGATTTTAAAACATACTTAGGCTATGCTAAAACATTAAAAAAATCATAATCAACATGAACAGAACCTAAGTTTTAATATTCCAGAAATGCACATTATTAGCTCCTAGACATTCTCAACTCCTCACTTCCCTAAGACTTTTTAGTGCTAATTGTTTGACTTTATATGAACCTGCCTCACATTCATACATTCAGAGCCAATTAGCTGCTTCCTCCTTTTGGTCCAATTTTACTGTTGTATCAAAAAAACAAAAACAAACCAAAACTATTGGTTTACTTGTCATTTTAATAAACATTGCAAGCACAATCAAATCATACCGTCTGTGATTATGGGGCACATGTAAAGAACAGTTTTCTAAACCAGTCTGGATCAGGAAGCATCTAATTTAACCTAAGCATATGGTTAGAGCAGAGGTGCCCTTTCCCAATGTTCTCCATGTTTCTTCTATATCTCAGAACACGCTCGGGAACTTGGGGACTTGCAGAAGTTGAGGCATCGAATTCCTATCCCTTCCAGTCAGGCCAGTGGTGAGGATAAGGGGAATAGTAGTTAAGCCATGCCACAGTTTCCCAGTCCTGTCTCGGAGGATTGAGAACACTGTGTATGAAAGCAATCTGTATATACTCTCCAAATTTTTCTTTGAAGGACAGTTTTCTTTAAGGGTGGGGAGAGAGATTGTACATCTTGCAGTAGAGATGTTAGCCTTCAATATCAAAATGCTCTGGCATTATCACAATGAAGAATATAAACAATGGAAGATAAGGTGCTTGAAGCTGCATAAGAAAGGTAAATATGTAAAGGCTACATTCAGTACATCAGTTTCATAGCTGATCAATTTCAGTGCTGATTTGTAATTAAATTTGTTACCTGCCTTTTGTGCTCAGTATCTTCTATGGCTCACTTGGGTTTAAGGAATTAAGGATGCAGGATAAAATCTGATAACTGAATGTAAAAACTCTGAAACATACACACGCTAACACAAGCATACACAAACTTTGGTTTTACATTTAGCCACAATGTTATCTCAGTCACTTAATACTCCACTTACCAATAGCTTTGATTGATTCTCCAGGAAAAAGTGGAGCTTCTTCCATCTGAGCGAGTTTGTTTCCATCCCTCAGTGCCTGGCAAAAGCCCAAAACCAGAAGTAAATCTCACATTCCAACTGTAAAGCTTCAATGTACAGCAACTGCAATGTACAGCAACTGCAAGATGTTTTTGCTAGGAGGTTACAGGAACAACACAAATCATGGTTCTTTCTTCTCAAAACAGAGTGCTTTAACAGTGTGGGCTAGAGCAGACACACATTTAATTGCCCTTAAAGAGATCAGGAATGAACCATGTGGACATGTGCACCTCTCTCTTGAGTGCAAATTCCCATCTGCCTTAATTCTGGTTAAACATTTAATTAGCAATGGCAGAGGATGCTAAGGTTTTCACTTAGTCATGATTTGAAAATTACTCAGAACCCTGGTTAAGCAGGGACTGTGGTAAAAATGTGAGCATTAATATTACTGCAGATAAAAGGTTTAGGCGAATTCAAGATGGAAGGGGTTGGATTAGTTCCCAAGTTGGAAAGAGTCCAAAGTTACTTATCCTACAGACTGTTCCTGATCTCTTAGCCAGTATGTCTGTTCTGATTTTATGTAGTGTTTGCAAATCCAAAAGGGTTCTGTTAGTTATGCATTTGCAGAATAAACACAAAGATTAGCAAAACATGAAAACATGACATAGAGCAAAGCGTTTACACAAGGTTAAGCTCACTACCTATACAGAACCAGCACAGTGTAGTGGTTTGAAGGTTGAACTAGGCCTCTGAAAAAACAGAGTCTGGATAACTGCTCTACCATGGAAACCCTCTGCCTAACCCTAGGCAAGTAACAGTCTCTCAGCCCCAGTGGAAGGCAATGGTGAACCTCCTCTGAATAATTCTCACCAAGAAAACCCCATGGATTGCCATAAGTCAGAAATGACTTGAAGGCACATACGAACAACAAAAGCTCAACTATCTCAATTAGCCCATACAGAAAGTAATCACAATTTTTACAAATACTGTAAACTGTAGAACATTTTTACACACAGATCTCATAGCATATTGTTGTTATATTTTATAAGTATAGCTTATCAGACATTTTCAGGAAGAGAGTTTATTTTTTCACTCCCTCTCTCTCTCTCTATATATATATATTTTAAAGTACATACTTCAGTGTTTATTCAGCTTATAAAATGACACTATGGGATAACTATAATGATTACGCAACTGAAATTGTAAAGCTAATTTTTTGATATCTTGTATGATAAACCTCATTCTGGGGCAATCTGGTAAAAAGGGAGATGCTGTTTCCTCCACAGAGCTAATCTGTGTTGTTTTCTGTATTTGAATGATATGGCCTCCTTTCCCCTCTTCCTCCTTTAAAGACTTCAATGCTATTTCTTGCGACAGCTCCCGGTAGAAGAGCTGTGGAAGAAGCTACTGAATCTTCTACTGTACCCTTCTTAATGTCATTTACAAGGACCAGGCTTCCCTGATAATGAGAGGAAAGAACAGCTCTCTTGACTCTCAGGATGCTGAACAAGGACTAGAGATGTAAAAACTTCCAGTTTTCCCCATTTTTCTCAGAAAAAAAATGGAAATTTTCCAGAAAAAATGAAAAAAAGCAATATTACCGTAATTCTAATTTTTTTTTCAGACTGAAAATCATTATGTTATTTTAGGAACATGAAATTTGTATATATATGTTTGATATAAAATTACTATGTTTGATACATTAAAATTACAACTTATTCAGAATGTCATGGTAAAGTGTAGTTTTTAAAATTTTTATTTATTTGCCACAAAGGGAGCTATTATTTAAAGCAATACCTAAACAATAAGAAATGCCTTTGCTGTTCCCAGTTTGAGGAGCAGGTAAATAATACAATCCAAGATTAAACTGTGTGTGTGTGTATATGTGCCTTCAAGTTGCCTGTCTTATGGCAACCCTATGAATTTCATAGGGATTTCTTAGACAAGGAATATTCAGAGGTGGTTTTGCTAGTTCCTTCCTCTGAAATATATCCTACAGCACCTGATATCTGTTGGTGGCCTTCCATCCAAGTATTAATCAGGGCTGATCTTGCTTAGTTTCCAAGATCAGATGAGATCTGGTGTCTTTAAGGCATTTAGGCCCCTCAGATTAAAGTACTATGCCATAGTAAGTAGATCAAACAAATAAGTGAAGCTATACATGCTACAATAACATTCAGTTCAAACTTTTAATTTATACTTGCATTTGTTCTCAAGACTGGAACAGCATGGAAAGCCTAAGGCTAACAATATTTTTAAATAAAATATATGGGGGGCTCTTTCAGCCAAGGTGCTTTATAAAGAGCCACGATATTTCATTGTAAAGTTGCATAGTAAGATTTGCAACATTTAAAGTTTGGTCATAAACAGGCATCTGGATGATTTTATAAGAAACATTCCCATATGTCCACCACAACTTCTGCTGCATTTCGGATTTGCAAGTCAGGACAAACACGGCTAGGCTGGCCCTCTCCCGGCTCTTTTTTCATTGGCAGGTGAAAACCTTTCTGTTCAAGCAGGATTTCAATGAATAACTGCTTGCAAAGAGCCTTTTTATTTGGGGGGAGGGCTTTTTACTTTTGTGTGGCTTTAAATGATCTTATACATAAGCTATCATTTTAATATGATGATTTTTAATTGTGCTTGAATTTTATTGTTAGGTTTTAGTTTAATTTGGGGGGGAGATGAGCTGTCTTGGGTCCCCCTCCAAGAAAAAAACAGCATAATAAATAAATAAGGACACACACATACACACAGAGCTGAAAATGCAGCTCCAGGCTGCCACACAGCTACTCTGCCTGCCAGTATCCCTCACTGGCAGCTCAGATACAAGTCTGGTGATGTAGTTTATTACAAACACATCCTCTTCTTGAGGTCCATGATCGCTCCCAGCACTCTGCATTGTAGATCTTAGTCTTGTGCTTGTTGTGGATGACCAAGGGTGGCAGACACAGGGACTCAATGACCTGGGTGAACAGATGCTTAGCAGGAACAAGGCATTGGATTACCGCTCCAAGGCTTGGTATGTTGATCATTATCTGTGTTAGCCTTTAATAAGTATGTGCTACTTACAAGGGATGTACAAGGCACTGCTTGTATCCATCATAAGGAGTAGCTGTGTGTGCACAAAGATTCTGTAATTTAAGTTCTGCTTACTGCTGAAAGCAGCAGGATTGTGGCTGTAACCTTCAGTAATTTAAGAACAAGTAGCTACAAATTTAGCACAGCTTATGAAGTTTTCTAGAAGAATTATTTTATATCTGAGTCAAGAGATATTAGTAGAAAGTTCTGCTCTAAACAAGCCACTAGATTAAATGGATAACTAGCTGTGACTGCTGAAAGCCTGAATCAATATGAGAGACCAAAACCTAGAAACACTTTAAAGACATACACAGAAAACCCATGTAAAATTATTCTTTTGTAATGTAGGTAAAAAAAATTAGAAGTTTTACATCTCCAGCACTAACAGGGACATACTATGTAGTTAAAGAGAACAAATAACGAGTAAAACTTGCCACCTGATCAACTTCTGCGTCAGAAGCATAGCCATTGTGTCCATCCTGAATCTCCTGAATAGCATGATGCAGCAGTGGGCAAGCAGAAGTGAAAGGGGAAAAAACATGCACATAACAGGTGAAAGGAGAGAAATTTTTAAAAGGAGACAGTAGATACCTCAACATCAGCATATATGGTCAGCTTTTTTAATATCTTGCAGAAATCAAGCATATCGAGCCTATTAAGTCCAGCTGTTTGCTTTTAATTGAGACAAACTGGAATGGACGCATTTCTGCTCTCTGAACAGGTACCAAAAACCACAAAGTATGTACTGTCTTTTTGAAACAATCAACCTTTAAAACAGCAAGATAAAATGCAGAGTATAAAGTAGGCCACATGCTTAAAACAACAGAAGAAACTGATTATAGCACATTGTACTAGCACAGAGAGAGACCATGCAATTATTTGCAAGATTAAAGTACTGAATATTTTCTGTCCCCACTGAAAATATTAAGACAATTTAAAGAGCGGCTTTAATGGTCCCATCTGAAGAGCTGCATGTTAGTGCAAACCATAATATAATGTTGATACTACAGTTAAGCATGGCACCAAAAAACTTTAGGGTTGGCCTGTAAACCTTCTGATGACTAGTTGAAGATTTCATTGCTTGGAGAAGTCTTCTCTGCTAACTGGGTCACCAAGAATATATTTTGCCATATTTCCTTCATCCAATTTACATTCATGTATTAAGGAAGACTGCTCTGAAGCAGACCAAAAAAAAAATCCCTGGTGAAACAAGGACATTTTCACTCTATTTACTTTATTTGGAGCAGATGACTAATAGCTACCCTTGCAAGGCTGCTCTTCATCCCTAGTATGGCCTAGATTACGTTTGGTGATGGGAGAATTTATTAGCTGAACAGGCAACATCTACTGTTTGAATCTAAAAGGTAAACTTACTCTTTTTCTCATAAAACACAATTTCCTTAGGAAATTATTGACCCCATACAACACCTAGAAAGAGACTGGGATCTCTTTGAAAGGCTGCATCCTTCCACTGATGAAAAAATATCACAGGCAGGCACTAGGGACTCTGGACAACTCCCCTGCCTTTCTGGCAAACACAGTATGTATATATGGCCTGAGTAAAGCAAAGCAGAATTCTAAGAGATCAGCTATTGGAATGAAACTATGTAACTGGATTGGTTTCTCAGAAATAATAATTCCTATTAATGTTATGTTCAGCTGGCTTCTTACCAAGTCACTAACTGATTATGATTTCCAACATTTTAAAATCTTTGTTTATTAAAAGCAGGAAGATACTTTCAAGTAAGTTTTTTCCATGTGAGAAATAGAACTGAAGAGAGTAGATACTTTGCAATAAATTATATGACAGTTACAGAAAATAACATGAGAAAGAAGCTGGTTGAATTGTGAACAATCAAATGAAATACGGAGATGAGAAAGAGAAAGTTGAAGCAATGCAAACTGTTGAAGAATTATAAGACCTAAAACTTAACTAGTAGAAGTGTAGAAATGTTCACTGTACCAATTTTTATTCTACCCTTTGTTTCAAGATTAGGTCTTTGTATATTAGAAATATTAAATGGATAAAGCCCTCCATCACATTTATTAAATGGATACAGGAGGAATAGAGGCACTAACTATCCTACTTCCTTTTTTGAGAAGCAACCTAAGTCTAGATTGACCTTCCATTTCCTCTCATTTCACATGATTGCACACAGTGACTATAAGAAAGTTGAAACTATGCCATAAGTTCTTGGCCTCTAGTACTCTGTAGCCCTTTGGAACTTCTAGGAAATACCCACGAGAATGAAGAGACTGGGAGATTTTGAATGAACTGGACCTCTCTGGACATCAAGTTCTGTGCAAGCCTTGCAAATGAATCCTCAGAGATTTCTCCCTCAAGATTTTTTTATCAGCTCTTCTATTCACACCCAGCCATTTGTACTTCACGGATGTACAAAAAGCATATATAGATAGGGGAGTATCTGCAATTCTATCAGTTTGCAAAAGCTTTCCTCACTGTTTAACCTGGTTATGCTTTTTATTTAATCCAGACAACTAGACTAGTGCCTGTTTATGCTCTCCACTGGTGCTCCTGAGAAAGAGGTAGGAAGGGCGATTTTCCACAGGGAAAAAGTTTCATTATTGTAAACTGATGTATAAAACCACCTAAGCTTTCCCCCCACTAATATAAAAGATAAGGCAACAAAAACAAAAACTATGAATTTATTAATGTTAAATGTGCACCACAAGCCTCTTGGCAAAGAAGGTTAAGCAAGAAGTAACCACCAGATGATCCATTTTAGCCATGCAGGAACAAAGAGGCAGTGGCATCTAATTTGATCACAGACTTAGGATTTTGCACAAAGCATCTAGCAATTAAGGCAATGCTTGCATAAATGCAAGCATGAATTGAGATCTTATTTAAATAGGATAAAATAAGACTTATCGCTTTTTCTTAGACTTCCCCTTCCACTATCTTCAAAATACAGAACACATTAAGGCTGTTAATATAGTACTCTGTAGGCTAAAGCATGAAAGCATCAGTTGAGAGGACCCATTTTGTCAGAATTAATGTAATAAAACTTAAGTTAGTACTGTGCATTTTCAACATAACTTAAATATACTGCATTCTCACACACTGGCTTTTACTGCTCATGAAAACACTGTAATGTACATAAAACATTTCTATTGCAAACAAGCTGTTGCATTGCATAGCAAGCTGGTCCAACCGGTCTGAAACAACCATTAATGAAATAAAGAAGAACACTGAGGCACACTGAGTTCTCAACACAGCACAAAAACACAAACAGGCAAGAGGCTGACTTGCCAATAGCCACATTTATTCTTACCCTTATAGTAGGCCTCTTGTATACCTGTCAGTTAAAATATAGATATTATCCAACAAGTCATTTATTCCAATCCTGAATTTGGGCAATGTTACCTACCGTCTTATCGTTTACAGCCCTACATTTCTAGAAGTGTTTATGTGATTGTGTATCATAACACTGCATACAAATCAAGAGCTGACTAAGGAGCCAGATGGTCTTTCTCTTACTTTTGATTTGCCTAGAATTATAGAATCCCCACCTATCTGATTAAATTCTTTAAGAGGCAAACAAAACAGATCAAGAGATTCAGAAAATGCTGCAGTATAAACAAAAGGGCAGAATGTTCTAACAGCAAATATTGTAAAATTTCTTTCGTAGCTATCAAGATTGTAGCTGTAGTCAGCCCTCTACATCCATGTATTTTAACATGTGCAATTTGATTATTTGTCAATTATTTGCTGCCGCCTTACACCATTTTTAATAGGGACTTACAAGACTGGCTCACATTTGTAGTCTCTCTGCAACCCTCATGAGACCGCAAGAGACTGTGAACGTGAAGCAAGGCTTGTATGTCTCTATTAAAAATGGTGCACAGCAGCAGCAGAAGTGAAGGCAGAACTGGGTGTTTGGAGTGCTCCCCACTGCAGATTCAAATGTATTGTGTACTGTGCATTTGAATTTGCAGTGGGTTGGATTCATTCTCCTCTCCTTTTTGTGTGTGTTAAATATGGTTTAGGGGGTTCCTGCATGCCCTAACCCTCACAAATGTGGAGGGATGACTGTATTTATGTAATTTGTTCTAAAAATAATTTCAGTGACTGCAGGGAAAAGATACAGACTTTGACAAGAGCATTTTGTTGTCACTACTTTTGCACTTTAAGAAAGTGTATGCAAGGCAAATATTCAGACTTAATTTATATGATTTCCAGGCTTTCCAAGCTACAGCAGAAGTGGGCAGCTTCCAGGAGCTGGGGAGCTGTGTTAGTGGGATCCTGGAGAGTACTGTGCTCATCTCTTGTTTATGGAAAAACCCATATTTGTAGCTCATGTTTTTATTTCATTGGGTTCCTTCCATACTTCACTTTAGTGGCTATCTTGGGCCTACACATGTCAGCAGAATGCTCTTAACCCAGGTGCCTAATAACTATTTTTTATCTTTTTATTTTTTATTGCAAAATCCAAATAATAAGCATTACACAAGATTTCTTATGTCCCATCTTGTTTACATTTTATACCACCTTTATATTTTACCCCTCCCTCCCTAATTCTCCTTCATTCCATATTTAGTGTTTTCCCCAAGATATATACTATTTCTTAAACTTTTATCCAAACCTACTTTATATGAAATCTTCTTTCCATATTGCCTGTCATTTATTTCAACACTGCCTACAATATATATGCAAAATTCTAACTTTTCTTATAGTTCTCCCCAACCTTAACTAAGGTGTCTTGATGATGAAAGTCATTTTCTATTACTGATAAATGATAAAGCCGAAGAAAGAAGCTGCCAAGTGTTATAAAACTAGAAAATCAGCAATATTTAAAAATCCCAATCATAACATCTTAATTGTGCCAAGTGTTCCAAGTTAATTTTTTCTGAAACTCCAGTGAAATCAACAAGACTTTTAACTAATACATTATGGTTGATTACAAACACATTTAACCAAAAAGGAACTGTATACACCAGAAGTAGAGTCCAGTCCAGGGGCTGCACATGGTTGTGAAAGCCATTTCTGCAGCCCCAAGGGTCCCACCAAATGTGGGGGTTTAAAATGTTGATAAAATGACCAATACTAGCTCTTCAAATCTTGGAGGATGTTATTGGACATTTTGCTGCACTGAGTTTTTTTGCACCCTCTCATCTTTTAAAGGCCCAAGTAGGGTTCCTTCCCCAAAGAGGAATGACATCACTTCCTCTTTTGGAAAAGAAGTCCTATCTGGGCCTTTAAAGAGGTAAAGGCTAGAAAAAGCCCTCCAAAAGTATTAGAATATCCAATAGTAGCTCCCAGAGGCTTTGGGGATGCTGTCTGTCTTTTTAACTAAAAAAATTCAGTATGTTTTCATATCTCCAACAAGTCGTCTGACTCTGGAAGGATGAACTTCTTTTCTAAAAGCTTCCAGGACCAGCAATTCCCCTTTTAAATAAGTCTCAGCTCAATTCATCCCCTTGTACTGTCTAACCACAAAAACACCCATATTTCAAAACCACAAGCACATTTAGATTTGTTTATTTATTTTTTTAGTCTTTGCCAGCCAGTGCAGCCTCCAGAGGATCCGAGACCAGAAAACCTGCCCCTTGGTCAGCCATAGTTGCCTGCCTCTTCCATAAAGCAACACAGCTATAGAGACAAAACAGCTGTCCACACTGCACTGACTGAAAATTCCTTCAACCCAGTTCAGCTGTAAGGAAAAGAACTTGCACTTTCTCAAAAATTTAGCATGCAAGTTTATGGAGAACTGGTATGCCTTTCACGGCTACAAACAATCTTCATTTTTCCACATCAGGTTAACCAGAGTTTAAAACTATTTATTACATCTACATTAATAGTAAGTCTATATATCCATTTAGGGTTTTGCTTATCTGTACCACAAGTATTTGCAGTCAGAAATTCAACCTCAGTTCAAGAGGTGCTGGCTCTAAAGCTGGACCATTCTGGCTTTAACAGATTCACTCCTATTAGACTGTGTGTGAAATGTGCTGAAAACAGACAGATATTAACACTAAAATGCTATGATCCTGAGGACTACATCAGAACTCCCCAGTGCACTGCATTCCAAGAACAAGAAAACTCAAGATTCTATACAACTAATACAAAAAAAATTGCTGAAACACAAAAATTGCCACATTGCTTTATTAAAGGCAGCAGCCATGATCCTGTGAGATTATTATATTTTGCTTCTACACATTACAGGCATTTTGAGCACAATATGCTGACTATGTCTTTATATAAAAAGAAATACTTGGACGCGATTTTTTTAAAAAATAGACCATAATGAAGCCTACTTTAGGGAATTCATTTAGGCACAGCTTGAATTTCTCCTATATGCACAACAATTTAAGGTACATGCTGCTAGTACAGAGAATCTACTGTTTCCTGAACCTGAAGTACTCTGGTAGTATTACTTAATTTTGCTTTATATGGAAAGAGATACATCTTGATCTGTCTATTTCATGTTACAATAAATGGTGATTTGTTGTTTTTAAGTCAAAAGGATAAAGCCAACTGAAATTTTCTCACATTAAACATTCAAACTAAGCAGCAATTTTATATATGAGATACTGCATGATAACATATGCCCTTCTTTCAGAAGATTAAAAAAAAATCCAAATTCTAGGCTCAGCATCATGTTCTTGCTCCACATCTCCTTCTATATTTTATTTGCAGCAAGGATCTGTTCTGTATGGCGCTGATAAGGCTTATTACATAAATACATTAACAGACTTACCCGATATTCTCTAGATACATTGTCTGAGGGCACAGCACCTGAAATCTGGCTAGAAATTGTAGCAGCAATGAGTTGCTTACACCATTCAACATGAGATCCTGTGGGACTAAGAGAACAAAATATAACAATTTAGCAAAAGATCTCAGTTTTACCAACACTTAATTGTGTATGTGTTCATGCACCTTCAAGTTGCCTGTCAACTTACGGCAACCTCATGAATTCCATAGGGTATTTCTTACGGTATTTTTCTTCAGGGTATTTACTACAGAGCATTTATTTAGATTCTGTATCAATGGCAGAATCCAATTTTCCATTTTTTTGAGACACAGAAATCATGCCTACATGCTCCCTCTATTTCCAGGTTTCCTTTGCTTGAATATGGCAAATTATAATTTGCACAAACTCTCAAAACAAGGGTCTGCAAATGTAATTGAACCATTTGCCTCAGATCATAGTTTAGAGGTTAGGACTATTCTGTTTGATAGACGTAGTGGCAATTTATATTTTAAAATAGGGCTTGAAATGGAATGAGGTGTTACACTACTTCGTTTCAAGCAGATTTAAAACAAATTGGTTGACTTCCCAGTTGATATACCTGATGCAGATTTATTTGAATTTAAATACTCTCATTTTCTTTCTTCGATGATACAGGTTTCTTGAAGAATTAGTGTTCTAAATAATCTTATCTAATTTAGCATTTTGGGTTTAAACATTATATTCAAATACATACAAAGTTTATGTGTACATTATTTTATTGTAATATTTTAATAACTTAAAGAGAATAGCATATACCTCCCTTATCTTTACCAAAAATGACTAAGTACCATCACCTGTGGACATCCCAAAACATAACTGATTAACTTTCACAGTACAAGTGTTGTACTGAACTAAGAGTAACTTTTATTAAGTTAGAGTAACCACTCATTGTTACAAGCTGCTGCAGAGACACAGAAGTTTTATAAATAGTACAAAAGTAGGGATAATGGAAGATTTTCAGTTTTCAAAGATAGAATTGTTTATCTCAGCTGAGAACTGATGCTAGACATGTAGTTCTTAGTGATAATATGGAAGGTTCCTAAAGACACACCTCTACAGAAAATTTCATTAAAAATTGAGGGAAAAGTTTAATGATTAACAGGATCTGGGGTGGAAAGGAATTATAAATAAGACATATGAAAGTGGCACGGTCCAGAAACAGAGTGATTCAAGCCATCCTTATTTTTCACAGGACTAACTGACCTATTTAGAAACGAGTCCTATGAATTTCAAATAAACAAAATAATTGGAAAAGAATCTCTATCCCCAGGACTTTTGTGTAAAGAACCTGTTAAGCATATTTCCTTGGAAGTAAATTCCGCTGAACAGACTGATAATTGCTTCACTCCAAGTGTACTCTGATGGGGTAGGCATTGCAATTAACAGGTGGAGTAATTCTATCTGGTAGAACTCTGTAACTCTGGCTCCAAAACTGAGGGGGGCACCAATCTTTAAATCAGTGTTTCAAAAGGTTATAAAAGACATTGTTTCCATCAAGCAAAGGAACAGAAGAAACAAACAAAAACTGTGGGAGGAACATTACTGAAGAAATCTTCTGGCTTAAACAAGCAACAAGAACTGAAAGCTTAGAGCAATTTAGGAATCTCTTTTGATGAAGATTTACAATTAAAAGCTGGAAAAAATTACAGACCAAGATGGTGTTTAGAACTAGTGAAACTGAAAATTTAAAATGTATTCTTCAACCTTAGCAAGAGAGTCTTTCTTCAGGAATGTCTAAGCATTCACGAAGAGCACGAAAACTATTTCCTGAAAGAGTCAAAGAGGTCTGGCATCTAAACCCAAGAAGACCGCCAGACTCTGGGAACTGAAAAGGGAAATCTGAGCCATGCTGCAACCAGTGTCAACAAGAGAAATGCTAAAAAGGGATGGAGGAAAAGACAAGCAAGATGTTTTTAATACCGCATTTTATGCTGGAAAATGAACTGCTTTTACCAGTTGAAAAGTCATAAAAGAGGGCAATGTGAATGTCCCAAAAGTGGAAAAAACAAGTGCAAATCCACACTCAGCTGTAAAATTCATCAGGTCAGCCAGATCAAGAATCAGAGTAGTGTAGAGGTTTGAGTGTTGGACTATGACTCTGGAGTCAGCGTTTAAATCCCTGTTCAGCCAAGGGAAACTCACCTTGGATAAGTCACACTCTCTTAGCCTCAGAGGAAGGTGAAGGCAAAGGTGAAACCCCTTTTATGAGTATAAGGTAGGTAGCAAGATTTCCTGCATGCCAGTAAGTTTTTGAAGCTTAGTAACAAGTTTACACCATTATTATGAATATGCATGATAAATTTAAAGGTATTCTCTGTGACCTAACATCACCTTGAAGTTTGGAAAACCACCCTGGCAGAAACCAAGCATAAATGAATGGAAGACATGCAACAGCAACACTTTTTATTACTACTCACTATTATCTCATCCAATTTTTAACTACCTAAAACACAGCTGAACCTGGAAAATGCTCTGGACAGTCCCCAACAAACTGACTGGGACCTTTGCAAAGTTTAATACCTTTTAGCATTATTGCACTGTTTTTAGAAATTTTAGCACTATTACAGCACACACACAAACGTACAACTGAATCTGAAAGTTCTCTGCCACAAACTCCATACCAGCAAATGGTAACTGTGAAAGAGTTTTTATTACTAGACTGTGACTTTCTGTAGCTGTAAAACTGTCTTCTCACACACACATGTTCACTTATATAGAGTAGACATGTACCTCCGCGTGGAAATGGGCATTGCAGCAGCTCTCTTGAAAAGTACTGTAACTATCCAGGAACCATTACAAAAAAGGCAGGAGACGTGTAAGTCTAATTCAGTTATCTGTTATTCTTTTTATTGCTGCTTTTATAGTACAACTGCATTTTAAAATATATATATATATCTTCTCTTTTTTAAAGAAAAAAATAATAAACAAGTGAGATCATGGGAAAGTTACTTTTTGTGTTACAACTCCCAGAGTCCCCTTGCCTGCATAACAGGGGCTGTGGTGGCTGGGGGATTCTGGGATTTATAATCCTAAACATAACTTTTTAAAGCTCTGGGCCAGACTCACTTACTTTTTGCCATTCCCACCAATATCAAACAGTCTTATGTTCTAGCCTGCAAAATCATTGCCCTCCATGAGCCAGGATGTGGCAAATGCACTCTGCAGAACAAGTTCACCCACTCATGTATCATAGAACTTGCCCACCTCTTTTGAGGTTAACAATTGCACTTCTGCAATGGAGGAGAAAACACAGATACACTGATTATTACTTTTTTCCTACAAAAGAGAATATATACTCTATTTGCTGGCATATAAGACTTGCTTTTTCTCTGAAAAATACTGTTTGAAAACGGGGTGGGTCTTAAACGCCAGTGTGTCTTGTACACTGGCAAACAGCATTTGCCAGTGTATAAACGGGTGCATCTTATACATGAGTGCGTCTCATATGCCGGCAAATATACATAGGCACTTATACTATAAAACCAGCAATGACAAGAATAATAGATAACTGAATTACATGTAGGTGTGTGTGTGTAAATATATACCTATAATACACTGTATTTGCTGGCATATAAGACTCACTTTTTTTTTGCAAAAAATATTGTTTGAAAATGGGGTGTCTTACACGCCAGCAAATAGTATTTACCATAAATGGGGTGTATGCATGTATATGATGTATATGGTGTATGCATGAAGGTATCTGTGTGTGTGTGTATATATATATATATATAATGTATATTATAATATATAAATATGTATAATATATATGTGTGTGTGTATAATGTATAATATATAAATATGTATAATATATATATGTATGTGTGTGTATATATATATATAATGTATAATATATAAATACGGTATGTATAATATATATGTGTGTGTGTGTATATAATGTATAATATATAAATATGTATAATATATATGTGTGTGTATATATATAATGTATAATATATAAATATGGTATGCATAATTGTGTGTGTGTGTATATATATAATGTATAATATATAAATATGTATATGTGTGTGTGTGTATATAATGTATAATATATAAATATGTATAATATATGTGTGTGTGTATGTGTGTATATATAATGTATAATATATAAATATGTATAATATATATGTGTGTGTATGTATATAATGTATAATATATAAATATGTATAATATATATGTGTGTGTGTGTATATAATGTATAATATATAAATATGTATAATATGTGTGTGTGTATATAATGTATAATATATAAATATGTATAATATATATGTGTGTGTGTGTATATAATGTATAATATATAAATATGTATAATATATGTGTGTATGTGTGTATATATAATGTATAATATATAAATATGTATAATATATATGTGTGTGTATGTGTGTATATATAATGTATAATATATAAATATGTATAATATATATATGTGTGCGTGTATATATAATGTATAATATATAAATATGTATAATGTATATGTGTGTGTGTGTATATATAATGTATAATATATAAATATGTATAATATATATGTGTGTGTGTGTATATAATGTATAATATATAAATATGTATAATATGTGTGTGTGTATATAATGTATAATATATAAATATGTATAATATATATGTGTGTGTGTATATAATGTATAATATATAAATATGTATAATATATATGTGTGTGTGTGTATATAATGTATAATATATAAATATGTATAATATATGTGTGTGTGTGTGTATATAATGTATAATATATAAATATGTATAATATATATGTGTGTGTATGTGTGTATATATAATGTATAATATATAAATATGTATAATATATATGTGTGTGTATGTGTGTATATATAATGTATAATATATAAATATGTATAATATATATATGTGTGCGTGTATATATAATGTATAATATATAAATATGTATAATGTATATGTGTGTGTGTGTATATATAATGTATAATATATAAATATGTATAATATATATGTGTGTGTGTATATAATGTATAATATATAAATATGTATAATATGTGTGTGTGTATATAATGTATAATATATAAATATGTATAATATATATGTGTGTGTGTGTATATAATGTATAATATATAAATATGTATAATATATGTGTGTATGTGTGTATATATAATGTATAATATATAAATATGTATAATATATATGTGTGTGTATGTGTGTATATATAATGTATAATATATAAATATGTATAATATATATATGTGTGCGTGTATATATAATGTATAATATATAAATATGTATAATACATATATGCATGCGTGTGTGTACATGTATATATATGTAAGTATAATACATAAATATGTATTTTATACATATATCTTCGTGTGTTTGTGTGTGTGGGTATCTATAGATATATATAGCCTGCAAGCTTAGGGCAGGGCTGGCTGTTTCTGACTGTCGCCCTGTTTTATTCCTGAAAGACCAGGTACACTAATGGCTCTCTTTTAAATAAACGATGCTGACAGCCTGTCGTGTTCCAGTCATGACGGGAATAGCCTTACTGGTTATGGCTGTGCAGCCTCGTTTGCCACACAGAGAAGGGGAGCCTCCACGGCCAAGGGGTTCGGGGGTCTGCTTCTCCTTCCTCCCCCTCCCCGGACCCTCTAAGGGAAGGAAAGGAAGAACCAGAACCAGGCGCCCGGAGCCCCCATCCCCCTCAGGCCTCGTCCCCCTCACCTGTCCAGCGTCTCCACGCTCGGCTGCCGAGACCCGGAGGCGCTCGACGACGACATCCCGCCACTCGCCGCCGCCGCCGCCCCCACCGGCCCCGACGCCAACCGGGTCGGTCTCCGGACCGGACCTGGGCCGCCGCCGCCGCCGCCGGCCGGCCCACTGTCGAGAGCGGCTTGTCCCGCCGCCGCCGCCGCCGCCGCCCTGCCGTCCATCTTTCCGGCGTCGAGATTGGGAGCGGGGAGCCCCCGCTGCGTTGGTTCGTCGTCCTCTCGCTTCCCCGGCCCGGCTCGTGAGGCGGGAACCGGGGCGGCCGAAAGAGCCGGGCGGCCGAGGATGTCACCTGGCGGCGGCGGCCGGGGGAGCCCGAACCCGACGCGCTTTACCCACAGGCCTCCGCGCGGTACGAAGAGAAGCGGCGGCGCTCCTGAGGGGGTGGCGGAGGGCGGGCCGGGAGGAGCCGAGTCGGCGGCCGCCGAGAGGAAAAGGAGAGCCCGGCTGTGAGGAAACTTTTTGGGAGGAAGAGCCGCTTCCCGCCGCCCAGATTTGGGTGGCGTCGTGTGTCTGTTGACACGTTTCCGGCGGAGAATTGGGCTGCCCGTCCTTTTTTGGTTTTGGTTTTGTTTCTCTCTCTACATTTCTGTTTATGGAGACAGACTAATTAAAAGGCACAGACGTGGGACTGAGGTCTACTTGACGTTATAACAACCATCTAATATATAAACGTCGAAGTTTGTCTGCGTGAGTCGAAGGCCTCATAGGATTGGCTGCCTGAGGAGATCCTCTGGAATCCTGGGGCTGGCAGTTTAGGGAGGGGCCTTTAGAATTCTCAGCCAGAGAGCTCTTGGGCCTCAGTCAACTGTGTCTGTCTTTAATAGGCTGGTCGCTATGGAGATGAGGCCTAGCAGCAAGGAGGAGGGCAGCATATTCCCTCATGAACCCAACCTCTCCATGTTAATAACTCTGAATTCAGATTGGGTTGGGGAATATGGGGATAAGTTACAGGTACTGGAATAGGTTGGTCGCTATGGAGATGAGGCTAGCAGCAAGGAGGAGGGCAGTGTATTCCCTCATGAACCCAACCTCTCCATGTTAATAACTCTGAATTCAGATTGGGTTGGGGAATATGGGGATAAGTTACAGGTACTGGAATAGGCTGGCTGCTATGGAGATGAGGCTAGCAGCAAGGAGGAGGGCAGTGTATTCCCTCATGAACCCAACCTCTCCATGTTAATAACTCTGAATTCAGATTGGGTTGGGGAATATGGGGATAAGTTACAGGTACTGGAATAGGCTGGCTGCTATGGAGATGAGGCTAGCAGCAAGGAGGAGGGCAGCATATTCCCTCATGAACCCAACCTCTCCATGTTAATAACTCTGAATTCAGATTGGGTTGGGGAATATGGGGATAAGTTACAGGTACTGGAATAGGTTGGTCGCTATGGAGATGAGGCTAGCAGCAAGGAGGAGGGCAGTGTATTCCCTCATGAACCCAACCTCTCCATGTTAATAACTCTGAATTCAGATTGGGTTGGGGAATATGGGGATAAGTTACAGGTACTGGAATAGGCTGGCTGCTATGGAGATGAGGCTAGCAGCAAGGAGGAGGGCAGTGTATTCCCTCATGAACCCAACCTCTCCATGTTAATAACTCTGAATTCAGATTGGGTTGGGGAATATGGGGATAAGTTACAGGTACTGGAATAGGCTGGTCGCTATGGAGATGAGGCTAGCAGCAAGGAGGAGGGCAGTGTATTCCCTCATGAACCCAACCTCTCCATGTTAATAACTCTGAATTCAGTTTGGGTTGGGGAATATGGGGATAAGTTACAGGTACTGGAATAGGCTGGCTGCTATGGAGATGAGGCTAGCAGCAAGGAGGAGGGCAGCCTATTCCCTCAGGAAACCAACCTCTGTATGTTAATAACTCTGCATACAGATTGGATTGGAGAATAGGGGGGAAAGTAACAAGTACTGGGCAAGACAGTTTGGGGATTTAGAGACACAGGATCTCAAATCTTTCCAACAAGTATTACCTATGAGAAGATGAAATCCTGGGCAACGCTGGGTATATACGCTAGAATATATTAAAAGTGGAATAGAGGGCAGTAAGGTCATTTTCTTCACACTACCAGCGCTTCACAAGATCCAAACCTATTTTTATGGGTCCAAGTCCAGCAGATCAGTGTACCTCAAGCTGCCTGATATAGGGGACCAACTTTTGCCCCCCAATGTATCAGGAACTAGGTGTCAAGAGCGTTCTTTTTGCTACACAGGAAGTTCCTAAGCTTTTACATATACAAAAACAGGACAACTGGATATCCTAAAGTACAAAAGATCATTTATAAAATTATTTTGCACTAAGTTCTATTATTTTTCCCAATTTTTTTAAAAAAATTACTATGTAGTCCAAGCCCCTAGAACCATTTTCACATAATCTGGACATCCATCTCCTGACTCCAGACATCTCCAGACAGCCTCCAAAGGTATGAATTATGCTGTCTTTTTTAACCAAATAAGCAAAGCGAGCAATTTTAGAGATACAGGCCATTTCTGCACTAGACTGTTACAGTGCTATTATCCCACTTTCAACATCGTATGGAATCGTGGGGTTTGCAGATTAGGGAGAGGCCTTTGAGGCCAGTCCAGAAATGGCCATAAAAACCATGCCATTCCTGTTCAATATATTTTTAGGGGGGCAAGAGGAGGCTCTCCAACTAATTTTATGACTCCCTCCTTGCCAACAGACTACACAGGAATTTTGAGACTGTTTTGACTGACTTTGGAGGGTCTTATGGTACTTCAGTCAATGAAGCGCTTAGTGTAGGCATTTGGGGGAACAACAGACAGAATTCATTTGGCGGTCCTCAACAAGAGTATTCTGTCACTGGGATTGACAATGATGGGGATTTACTTTTCTGGAACTGATTCAGTGAGTCTTTTCTAGCTGGGATTATTAGTGAATAAATTAGAACCTGAGATTCTTTCTTCCCACCCCATATCAATCAGTGGAAATTTTAGAGCTGACAATGTACTTGTTGGTATTATGCCAACCAAGTTTAACTTCAGGCCTTTCTGCACTACACTGTTATAGTTCTATTATTCCACTTTCAACATCTTGTGGAATTCTGGGGTTTGTAGTTTACTGAGGCCAAAGAGCTCTCTGGCTGAAAATTGTAAATACCCCTCCTTAAAACTGCAAACCCCAGGATTCCCTAGGATGTCAAAAGTGGAATAATAACACTGTAACAGTTTAGTGCAGAAAGGCCCATTGTTTAGGTTCAGCTGTCAGATATGTACTTTGGAGTAAATAACGGTTTTAATTGCTACCCCATATTTGTAATATGGTTTTAAGGATGCAGTTTTTAGATATCCATGTCAGCCACCTGAATAGGCGAGTGGTTTGACTTAGGAAACAGCTGATTACAGCATCCTATAAAGGTGGTCTCTCAGGCTTTGGCAAATGGAGGTACAGCAGTTAAACCTGTCAAGGGGGCTGGTTTAGCATTTTCCTACAAAAAGGCAGCAGTGTAATGTGCAAAGGCAAATACCAGATGAAGATTGAATGTATTGCTTTGTTTGATTTGTGTCTGCAAATCATTTGGATTAGGGGGTGATCAGCATGGGGAACATTACAGTCCCATTTTTGCAGGGTCTTAGCGTCCTGAATCAAACTGAGGGCACAGTCATTATGACATTGTATTTACTGGATGGAAAATATGGACCTCACAAAAATAATGTTCCTCTCTTACCACCATTAGGAAGAAATGCATTACTGTTGTAACATTTATTCCTTTACAAGCAGGAAAACAGAGGAAATGCATTTGCTAAAAGTACATGGAACACAACACATACAGCTGATCAGTTTACTGTATGACAAAAGAGTGGATTACATTATCAGAGTTTCTTAAAAATCACATTTCGTTGCACAATCCCCCTTTAATCCTCCATTAACAGCACAGCAAAACTTTTGTGTAACTGGTTTGCCAAACTTGGCAGTATAAAATAACTTCCAAGGCACTGGGTCTACTAATATGACAGCAAGAAACATGTTCTGGGGTTTGCTTGAAGCAGTAGCTATAAAATCATGGCTAAAAAGTAAACGGTAAAGACAGAAGACAGATGACAAAGCGGTAAGCAATCATCTCTCAAATTTGAATCACAGCCTGATGACTGGTTATCGCTACTTGAGTGTGTGTGCAAAAAACAGGATGTAGTCCTTTCCTCGAGAGAATAAATTTTTACAATAAGCACAGTCTCCTGTTTGATTGTAAGCCACGCTGGATAAACTGAAACACCTGAGGAAAGTTAGAAGTACGGCAAAGTAAAACCACAAGCTCTGAATTTTTTCACCAGTGGGATATTTAACCTATTTTAAAAGCTGCACTACAGGCAGAACAGTAAGCAGAATTATCTTAAAAATGGCTGCTGAACAGAATTAGGTCACTAAGCATAGTTCAATTAAGAAGACATTTCTGTGCACTGTGCAATCATGCACAGTTAACTTGGAACAATATCCTATCCAACATAGGGGGCTTCCTTCTGCATAAATGTAACTGAGGACCCTCCAGATGTTTTTTGGACTGCAACTCTCATAATCCCTTACCATTAGCCATGGGGGTTGTAGGCCAAGGCATTCTGGAGGACCAAAGTTAGCATACAGGATCATCTTGTAAGTTTCCCAAAAAAGAGACATAAAGAAGTGTTTATTGTTTATTTCATATGACTTAATCAGCTTTTTTTTCTAAAAAAAGGTCAACTTTCATCAAGTTGATGACATTAAATTCTCTACAAATCAAGACACAATGTCACCTGTGGTGTTGGTGGCAGTGGCAGCAACATAAATCAATAGTATGCAGATAATGAGAAGGCAAGGGTATTTAAATCTGTTTTACATTACTTCCCCCAGAACACAGAACAGTTGATCATGTAGTGTTTTACTTAGTGAAAACAAGCAAAATAACAGTACATTAACAGCAGACAGAATGAAACACACTCATTGTGGCGCACAACCAGCAGAATGTTTTAGGGTTGTAATGAAAAATGAGATATTTATACAATGCAAGAAAACAAAAGGCAATTATATTAGAGTCTGCATAGTTTTTCAGTTGTGGAGTTTATACTTTGTCATTTAGTGAAAGGGTAAGTATGAGTTTCCTTGTAATTCAAGTTACACATTTCAGTTCTAGAATGATTCCCCTATAGGAGAAAAAAAGCCATGTATATGTGCAATGAGATACAGAAGACAGAATAATCATGAAAAAGTGAAATTTAGAGAACAGATAGTAAGGTGAAATAAATCATGCATTAGCAAGCTGATCTTATTACTAGTACTTCAGTCTATCCCTGAAGAAGTAGTGCAAATTTCTTAGTTTACTATTTACTGTATTAATGTGCTCCACTTTTCTTGTAATGAAAATATACTATTTCTAAAATATTCCAATGTCCTCCAAAACTAAGAAATTTATATTTTATGGACTTTGACTTTAAACTTTAGAACCCCAAATATTTACACTTTACAAAAGAAGACTATTTCATACACTTAAGCGTAATTTACACATTATCCTATAATATCCTTCCCACCTTATATTTTTGTAGAGCAAAACTTACACATACAATAATTTACAACTGGTAGACCAACAACCTCAAAGGGTCAAATATTTTTTAAAATGTCACATTAGCTACAAAACAAATCCTTCATAAATCCTATGTTTTCAGTTGTTCTGAACTGACCAGATACCAGTTAAAAACTTTATATCCTAAACAAAATATCAATTAAAATATCAAGTTACAAGATTTGTGCAGACTTTACAAGTGCTTCTTATATTAAACTTTTAAAAAGATTCCTGAAAGGAACAAATTATAAAATTTAACAGAAGACTGACACGAAGACAGCAAACCAAATGATCTGCAAAATTTAAATCTCTTCAGTGCACGCAGTATTTTCTGTAAATTGTTTTAGTACATTTGATAAAACACTAATCCATTAAGGGGACATACTTACACACGCACACACGCAAATATTCCTTTTAAAGAATCAAACATTAAATCTACTTAGAAGATAAGGCTGATGCTCTGAATAGGCACAAATGTTTAGGAAATTTCAGTCATGATAGCCTATTGCTACCATCACCATAGTTTTATTTTATCAGTAGGAAGTTATATAAATTGCAATTTACACAGTAAGTGCTCCTCAAGAGCATGCATCTTCTGACAATTCTACCGCTCACTCTCTTCTCCAAAGGCTTCGACACGTGCATGTGATTTGGCAGAGTAGTCACTGGCATTGATGGCACTTTGCTCAATAGATGAACTCAAATATGCATTTTAAGTTTGAGCAAAAAAGTGCCTGTAGGTGAAAACGAGTTCACACTGTTCTAAAAAAGCTGATGGTTGTTACTCAAAGCATTAGTTAAATACGTTTGGAGGCTGAAGGAGGAAAAAAAACTTTTAAAATATTGTAACTACTACTTGGCTAACATGTTTGCAGGCAAATGGTTCTGAAAGGCACATAAATCAATTTTAAAAGCCCACTTGTATTCAACTCCTCTCCTATAGGGACAAGGAAGAAGCTCTATATAAGGCATCTATGTTTCCCTCTTGTCCAATACATCAGATTAAGCACCACCTATGACGACAATGTTCAAAGCGACTTATCCAGCTAGTTGCTTTCAAAAGTGAGTTTGCACATGGGACATCATCTGTGACGAAGAGGAGGAGGAGGAGGAATTGGAAAGTCTGGGATTGTTTGTGATTTGTAGTTCTTCTAGTCGCCTCATGTAGTCATCACGCAACGCTAGTAGCTCCATATAGCGCTGTTCCACTGGATTTGGTTGCTAGATAAAAAAATAAAATATTTAAACATGTTATTTTGACCATAGATAGAAGACCCAACACAACCTGCACTTTAACCACATGAAGAGAAGTCTCTAAATCCCAATATACAGAAATCTATTTTGATAACATTTGCTTAAGAAAAAAAAATCTTAGTATCCAGAATTAATATACTAAACCTTTGTATGCTGAGATCTGTTATCCTTTTGACCAGGAGAGTAACTCTGCTAGTGTGCTGCAGCAAAAACCATCTTGTGATACCGTAATGTCAAACACATTTTATCTGGCAAAACCTTTTGTGGACTGCAGGCCGCTACCAGATCCAGTTCTATTGCATCTGTTCTAAATAAAAATGGTGCACAACCAGACTGGTTTTCCACATGTTAGACTAAAAAAGTTCCTTTTGTCTTGATGAAGGCTTTGTTACATTCGTTGCTCAGCAATATGTTCCTTTCAAAAATTAACCTAATGACTGGCATGTTAAAAATTCCTTGCACTGTCTTATTGTTATACTATTTAATTTATTAATTCCATGAATTCTGACACTTTATAAAAAATGTGATACTAAAAAACATGATTCACACACCAATAAAACAGAAATCAGCAGAATCCTGGCTTGTTACGAACACGTTATGTTCTTGTGTCTGCAGCGGACTTGTATCAACTTGATTTTTCCCACTTAACACTACCTAGTGAAAGCAAACAGAAACAGCACTGGCTTTTACACACACATCCATATAAGTGTGTATGTGTGTTTACGATATATATTCCCCATTATTACATAAAACCAAACAAATGATGTAACATTGCTCAGAAGTCTCAACATTTCTCTTTTCAGTGACCTTTCCTTTCCAGGGTTCCTCTGCAACAAATCTCTTAAACCTTATACCAGCACAGCCTCCTTTGACCTGTCTGCCAACAAACCAAAGGCAAACATGAATGCAGACAGGCACATTATGCCTCTGCCATAACTCCATTCAGGAAGCCTGGAGTATCATTTTCTTGAGTCGCTCTATACTACCAGTTCTAAAATCTTTAGTTCTTTTCCAAGTGCTAACGTTCTGAATTACTAGTAACTTTTTTAAAGGCCTGTGGCTAAAAACAAATCATTTTACATGTTTCTCCCAGTAAAGCTGATTGTAGTTTCACTTTTGCAAAATCCATCCCTTTTTATCCACACAAAGATCTTCAAAACAACATTAAGATTTTCAGTGGCGGCAGCTCTGAAAGACACACAGAACACTGCCTGGCTTTCTTCCAGCCCCCAGAGTGCTGTAAACATTATCAGAGAGACACTACAGAAAAGCACTGCCTCAAGACTGCTGCTTCTTTCTAGTGGCTTCACTGATAAAGACTGTTTGTCAAACACAGAAGCTTCCTTCTCTATTTGCTCCCAGCTGTTCTACCAAATCTTGAGGATGAATAGTGCCAAGCATGGACCATCTTTTCCTACTTGGCGGATCAACTTTTAAACAGCAGTCAGCCAGCAAAAGAAATATAAAATGCCTGAAGAGCAAGCTCACAGAAACCATCCAAAGTCAATAGGGAAGAAACGAAAAGGATATACACCTTCTAATATAATTTTCTAATTCCCTGATCATTTCCTGGCCAGAACACATCTCCATGGAACTTATTTCCAAGTGAAAATACTTATGCCTAACTTGCAATGTCTTTTATGTTCAGAGATGCAAATGCAGAAAGCGTTCACGTATTTGTTTTCACACTTCTCTTATAATATAACTTCCAATGGCTTTTATGTGCAGGGACACAGATGTGCAAAATCTCAAAGGTGCTACAAGAGCCCTTTGCAAATGCACTTGTTTTCACACGTTTGGCATAACGTTTGAAGAGGGAAAGACTACTCTTGCATTCAATAGGAACTGCAAGTATCAAATGTGAAAAAGTTCATACATTTTACATCAAGAGAAGAAACAGTTTCTCCCTTTCAGACATTATACAAGCTTTCCCCACTTAACTGACAGATTAGGGACTAGAACACTGACAGAAAATGGAATTGGTTGAAAAGTGGAATCCATGCACTGTACTGTAGACTTACAGGGGCTCACTTGAGACCCACTATATGTGAATTTCTTACAAAGCCTCTCAGCCAGCTTAGCACATTTCCCTCCCTCTCAGATCACTTTGCAAGCAGTGCACGCATGCAAGTGGTTCCAGGTGAGCCTCTGTAGGCAAGAAGAACTGATGAAGAGTGGAACTCCCATCAAATTAATGGAACTTGTTCTTAATTTGGAAGCATCAAAAGAGCAAGTGGTTAGATAATCAGGCATCAAAAGGTGGGGGGCTTCCTGCAGTTGGAGCACAAGAGGCGGAAGCAGAGGTGGCTTGCAGTGGAATTTCCTTGCTTCAGAATAAAATCCAAACCTGTTCCAGTGTGGCCACAGAGCCATATATTTAAGAAATGTACTGATTTTTGAGATCTTACTTCCACATGAGGCTACATGTGGCTATCTCTCAAGAGGTATTACAGTGGCCCCTCTACTGTCTCAAGGGTTTGAGGTGCAGAACCCTTGTGGAAAGTGGAAAAACCTCAAATAATTTCCCCCTTGTGCCCCCCTCCCCTTCACTTCCAGGGCTCCCTCCTCCCATTTCCATGCCTTGTGCCTCAACGCACCTTCTTCAAACCAGGCAAAAGGCAAAGGAATGGTGGAGGGGGGAAGGTGCATGCGTGCTGTCCTTTGAGAATGGTGTTTCCTCCTCCCATCCCCTTGCCCTTCACCTCAGCATGCATTCCCCTTGCCTGGGCGAAGGACAAGGAAATGGAGGGAAGGGCATGCCCATGTCCTCCTCCTCCATGCATGGTGCTCTCTCCTCCCACTCCCTTGCTTTTTGCCTGGTGCAAAGAAGGCAGGCACACATGCCCAAGCAAAATGCAAGGGAAGCAGAGAAGGAAAATGGAAGAGGAGGCATGAATGTTTTGCAAATAATCAAATGTGTGAAGATCAAACCTTCAAATGTGGAGGGAGAACTGTACCTGCAAACAGCCATCTTAACCTATGATGCTGCTGCAAGAATACTGCTCAATGAATAACCTCAGTCAACAAACTGGGAGGCAGGCAACTCACTTGTACATGAATACTCAAAAAGACAGGTGGTTTGCAATGCAACCTTAAGTGAAGGGTGCCTGCTAAAGTCTTAAGCATGCCCCCCATAGGGTGCCCTGACCCTCTGATAGGACTAAAATCCCTGTCCCTTCCAATTTCTTTCTTGTTTCTCTAATTAAGGGTTGGACTGCTTCACTAAAGTAATTTTTATTGGCTTCTAGGGAGAGTTCAAGCTTGATGTGTTTGTCTTTTTGGTAGTCTGGGTTATCCACAGAACTCTCTTCCAGCAGTACATCTCAAATGAGTTAAGGGAGTATGAAAATAACGTTTTGAAGCACTACTTTGGGTAAAAAGAGAAGAGATTACAAATACATAAATAAAAAAGAAATAAACTCCATAAACCCCATATTAGCCTTCCAATATCTTCCTTTACAATAAAAAAGCTTACTTGTTGCCTAATCCTTGGGTTCCACCGAATGTAATAATTAACCCAAAGTTCCAAGTGGCGCATACTTGCCACAGGATAAAGAGCACGATTCAATTCTTTCGTATAAAAGGGGTTGACATATTTTGATTTTGTGCTGTTGATCAAGGACCAGAGAGACAATGTTTTCTCACTCAGCTTCTGCAAAAATATGAAAGAGTCAGCATTATTTCAGGTACAAGGCACACCACAGAAGAGTTCGACTTGACAGCATTTGCACTTCACATAACTGCTATCTTGTATAAGCACTTATGTAACAGGCATACATTCTCTAAAAGCATGTTCAAAAGCAACTGCTTGATGAAGGAATGTAAGAAGAGTCCTGTTAGATCAGAACAAAGACCTTCCTAGCCCAGCATTAAGTTGCAAACCAGATCTACAGAGTCCTGAAAACAGGGCATGAGCTCAAACGAACCTTGTTTGTACTACCCACCACCAGGTATTGAGAGACATACAACCTCCAATAATAGAAGTAATTTACAATCATCTTGAATGGCATGCTAGCCATCTGGCCTCCTGAGACTGCAGTGAGGCACCTTTTTGTCCTTTCTTGAAGCCACACCCCTTCAAAAGGGAGCCAGAACCTCAATCAATTGAGCCATGGTAGCTCTGTTACTTTCACTCTTCCCTCCCCTTTCACAGCTGAGATTAAAGGTGGCTCAAGATCCAGGTGCAGCCTTGAAAGGTGGTTCTCAATGTGAAGGCTAAGTCCTTTCTGCTCTTGAGTCCACTTCATTCCTGCTGGGAAGATACAACAGGAATGAAGCCAGCTCACAATTCAGCTAAAACCTGGAGGAGTGGACACCTCTGTTTGCCATTCCACTTGTTAAAACAGCATCACTGGCTTCATTTAAGGTTCTGGTCATCACCACTGAAGCCCCCTATATGGCTTAGGTTCAGATTATGTAAAAGCCTGCATTTCCCCACATAAGCCTACTTTAGTCTCTAGGGGAGGGCTTTCCCTCTGATCCATCACCCTCAAAGGCTCGTCCTCACAGTAGAGAGAGCCTTCTTCATAACTATTCCCTGGCTTTGGAATTTATTAAGAGGGGTTTGGTTGGCCCCCTCTCAGCTTTCTTTTTGCCAACAGGCACAGACTTTATTTAAACAGGCACTTAGCCTTTAACCAGTTGGCACAGAATGATGTGCAATGCTTGTGCTGTTTTTTTAAATATGTGATATTTACTTAATGTGTTTTCAACTGTTTCAGGTTACTGTTTTAACTGTACTGATTGTTTAATTTTTTAAAACTTTTATACCACATATTGTTTTAGCTATTTGATTTTAACCTAAAGTCCAAGCTGTTTTGGGTCCCATATTGGGAGAAAAGCGGGATATAAATCAAATCAAATGCAGCAACTAAGCTAGCAAATAGACTTGCTTCTAGTTCCTTTGTTTGCTAACCCTCAAAGAAAGCCACTTTTCAAAATGCCAGCAGAGTCTCTGTCTTTGCACAGAGAAAGACATGGAGCTCAATCCATATTTCTACACAAAGAAAGCAAGGACAATTAATGTCATGGAGCCTAGATTCAGTGGAGGAGCTACCTTGCACAACACTCAGCTCTCAGGAGTGGTACCAATGAGCAACCTAGTCCTAGGGACCAGTCCTCCTCTCCACTTCTACTTCACTACTAGTATCTAAGTATCAATCTGTTTCATTTCATCTATGCACTGCTAAGACCAGATCTAGTTCTGTAAAGCATTTGATTTTAAAATAACTGATCAGAGGCATGTAGCTTTCATGTTACTTAGTGGCTACAATTAACTCACCTCTTTCTCTCTTACAGAGTCACAGTTGTACAAGAAAGTACCAAAGCGGCAGCTATACAAATGATCCAGAATTGTAATCAAAAACTGTTCATTGAATTCGAAAGCTGTAGGAAACTAGACAAAAGGGGACAAACAATAAGAAAGAGGGAGAGAGAGAATCATAAGATAAACACAAGCTTAATCTTTTACTGAGTAACTGTGATAGAAGTAAAACATTAAACATATCTATTTATAGTTACACTTCCATTTTTAATGTATTTCTAAGTGCTGCTTCAAAATTATAAAAAATGATGTCCCATCTTATTCTGAAATATAGATACAACACCTTATAATTAACTTATATGAAATACATGAAATCTGTGGGTGTGGTTGTTGTATCAAATCCTGAACAACAAGCACAACTCAGATGGATCTATTCAGAAGCCCTCAAAGGCCTAGTTTTAAAGACTTCATACAGTCTTCATACAGTCCTTGAGCTAGCCATCAGGAGGAAAACAACTACCTTAGGATTTACAGAAGTTCATTTTGAGACTGCAAGCACCCCTGCCCTGGCCTGAACACTGCGTGGCTTATTTATGAGTAGACAATCAGACAATCATGTTGCAAACTTCAGTGTCCTCATCCATAATCTGGAAGGAAAAAAACCTGCAATAGATATACAGTTCTTACTTCATTCTGACTAATGAAAGACAACTCTTTCTGGCAAGAATTTGTAGCTGAAAATGTTGAAGAATTAGTAACTGAATGAAAGGAAACCTATGAAACAATATACAAAGGTATTACCAGGGGAAGTTAAACAGGTATCATATTTCAGAAGTATGACTTACCTGTTTAGACATTTGCCACACACAATCAATGAACTGGAGAAAGATGGGTGACCTGTCAGCATCAGCGTGATTTTTGTCTCCATGACCAATTCTCTGAAATTGTTTAAAACACACACGCACACATAAACATCACTCGAGTCAGTTTTAACAGCCTCTTGGGAATAATTACCTTTCAACAAAACTAAGAATTACTTTTAAATCTTCTTATGCTGAATTAAGTTCAGAGAAAATCTAAATTAATTGATTTTTCCATTATTATTTTTTTCAGCAAGTAAATTGGAAGATCGAAACATTTCAAATATATGGATTTGTGGGATACGATATTTTCTTTAAATGAGTTTGAGAGTGCACAACCCTGGATGAAGTCCTCTTACTTTTCCAAATCAGAGAACATTTACTGTAATCAGGCATTTTATCCGTGTGTTTGTTTGTTCAATGGGATTTCATGGATGTTTCACTCTGCATGGCTTGTGTCCTTGAATTTCTCCAGTTAATTGCTTTTCTAAGTTCCACATGTTTAGCTTTTGTAGAATTGTTATCTCTAACAATTCCTAGTATAACTCAAAAAGTTTTTATCAAGAAAATGGTGCACCTGTTCTGTAAGGAAAATGCAGATCACAAGTATTACCAGTTTAGATATTACCTACTGGAAAGAAAGCATTAATTAAAAATTTTCACCTGTAATTGCTTTAGAGATCTCCCAATGCATTATAGCTTCCTTGTCATTTTCCACTTTTTGAAAATTGAGCAATGAGGGAGCATCAACCTCCCATCACCAAATGAGACAACTCATTTATTTAAAGGCATCTCTTTTTGCAAAACAACTTCAAGCTAGATGGCACAAGCAGACTTTTAAAAATGACTTGGAGCTAATTTCAAAACAGCACATTAGTTTATTATTGAAGCAGCAGTTAGCTGCCAAAGTTTCAGAGTTATGCTCCTATGCAGCAATGTGGTTTTGCTCAAGGCAAAGATTTAAAAGCCATGTCTTCAGTCTCGGAAAATCTGCTCAAGAACACCGTCAGCTTTGACAGGCCAAGTTTGCTTTAATGGTCTAATGGGAAACTAACACAGATAAATCATGTTTATACACAAGATGGTAAGATGCGAAATGCTATTCTTTAAATCAGTGCTAAATCAACAATGGTAATGAAACAGTTCAACCTTGGGAAATATGGTTTTTGTTCTATTACTAATTTACAATATATTTTGTTGCTTTCATACATTGAAGCTTGATGCTTATGGCGAGATTCTTAACTTTCAAAAAGAAGATGCAAGCTAATGCCTTTTTGAGCCATGTTGCCCACAAAGAAATGCTACTATAAAAGAGTCCATAAAATGTCACCATCAAAATTTCTGGAAGAAGCACACAAAATATAGACTCTGTAATTGAACTGAGTCTTCTAAGGGCTAGAACATCTTTAGTATATCCAATCACAATTATCAGACAGTCTTCAGAATACACGTAAGCACAGGCTGTCGAAAAGCACTCACAATTAAGTGTAAAAAAGTAGAAAGCAATGCTTTAGAACCACCCTACAACACTGATGGCAACCTTGCTCTGTAACAATTTGCAACACCTACCATCAGTAGTTCAGAGGATTCAACTCACTTCCTCTACATATTTCTCAGCTTAAAGCTACCACAGAACGTGGAGTGGTGTTATCCTCATATTGCAGAAATTGCAGAGAGTAATAATCCTATCATGTGATTAAAACTGCCTGGGTATTTTTGATAGATACATGGGTGGGCCATATACTGAGTTAATACCTGACAAGAAATTTTAACTGTGAACTTACTAGTTTTCTGCTCAGTTTCTTAGTCATATGTTATATCAGGGTTCAGAAATAACCTGGAGGATCATTCTGTTGGGAGAAGTGAGTGACTGAGTTTGCCAACTCCCAGTTGTCTATGTGAGGTTAGAAACATCAGTGTTATGACATCTACAACTGAAAAACTTCACTCCTATGCAATTTATAGACTTTTTCTCCTAAGCAATCAAATGGAAATTGTATGTGCATGTATGATAATGAGGATGTTCCATAGCATAGGTGTATGAGAATAGCGAAAGTGGCAACAAGCACAGGCACCCCTTCATGAGCCAGAATAGGACAGCAGCTACTCTCTGAATCTGCCCAGAACGATAACATACTGATACCATCTTACAATAATTTTGTTCAGAGAAGTGCTTGAAATTTTGCACATTTTGGAGTTTTAGAATACCTATTTGAGAATTTGACTCCCAAAACATCAGTGACATAAACAAGTCTGAAAACTGCCCATCCTGGAATTGCTCTTTTTTCTTTGTAAGGCACAATATCATGATGCTATTGCAATTGCTCCTGTTTAGATATGTTATCCTTAGTTCTCCTGTTCTCTTTTCCCCCGGTTTTCCTTTCAGCTGAATTTAACTCAGTGAAACAGATACCTATCAAAACCACTTTATTTAATGAAGTTTAATCTACAAGGATGCTGTTGTCCAGGATCCAACAGCGTAATTCTGCTATACTCTCCACTCCTCCCAGCATCAGAGACTCCCTACTCCTTCTTTCAGTCTCCTACAGTGCTTAAAAAGCTTTTTCTAAGAGGCTTGGAAACCCTCTGGAGCAAGTTTTTAACATCATGGAGGGCTGCAGCAGAAGGGGATGGAGTAAAAAGCCCCAATTCCACTTGCATTGGATACTGAAGTACCCCACTGGACTGACACTAGGTTGGTTCCAGACTAAGTTACTTGCATTCAGGTTCCACAAAATTAAAAGGACATAGCAAACCATGAATAATTTTTCAGACTGACACTGCTGGGACAAAAATGTGACTAATTTAGTGAACCTAATCCATTATTTGTGGACAGAATACTTGGCTTTCTCCCTGCTTTTGAATGGTTGGAGTGCTTTACATATACTCTAAAAATCCTTGCCCTCCCTCCAAAAAACCCTATAGGGTACACCAATATTCTTGTCACACGATACATGAGGGCACTGAGGCAGAGTAATAGTTGTAATAGTCATAAAGACGACTCCTTCAACTAAATTTTTAACTGCTCTCACCGATGCAAACTTGTGTCCAAAGCTTATCCACTCCTTTTGTACCAACACTTCGAAACCTAGAATTGTTCGGTAGTAGCTGTCCAACATCAACATAGCGAGAGAGGTTAGCTGTGCTGTGCGGTCCCAACCATCACTGCAATGTACTAAGACAGAACTTTTTCCAGAAGACACTTTGTCTGCTACTTGAATGGCACCTGTTAAAACAAGCTGACAAAAAGGAAGAAAATGTATTATATGCAGAGATAGTTCCAAAGCCTAATATCTTGCAGTTTAATTAAAAGAACAGAGATTGTGCTAGACCAGTCGTAAATATACAATCGAATGCTTTTTGTCTCATCTGTACCTTGATATGTTCAAGCCAATGCGTTGACTCTAGACTAGACAGCCAGTGAGATTCTTCTACATGAGGGTAAACAATGTCCTTTAGCTTTTTCAAGGATTCCCGCATGACATGAATATTATGGATATCTAGGAAGAGCAGCTCAGCATTGGGATAGGCATCCTCATTTTCATACCCTCCTCCAGTTGCCTGGGAATCAAAAGAGTAAGCATGCACTTAGTATCCATTATACCACCGTCATGGTAATTTTACATAAAACACAGTTAGTGGTTTACAAGTGCAAGGTGGCTATGTGCCACATTTTAAATGCTACAAACAGACAGCGAGCTTAGATTAGAATATATTAAAATGCTCCCTACTGGACGACAGTCTGTTTCCAAACACAATTCGTTAAGTCTCAGCAATCACCTACAAAGCCTTACATGCCACGAGACCACGCTATCTGAAGGTCTGTATCTTCCTCTATGAGTCTTCCTGAGCAATAAGCTTTTCAGAGGAAGCAGTTCTTTCGATCTCGCCACCTCCACAGGCCTTTTTGATGTGAATGCAAGAAGGGGCTTTCATTATGCAACTCTCCCCTACTTGGGAAGCTAGTCTGACTTTTGTTGTCCATGTATTGTCCTTTCCTTCGCAGGGGAAGACCTTTCTATTCCAGTAGGCTTTTGAGAAGCTATTCTTTTACAAATGAAAGCCTTTTTTTTTTTTGCTACATTGCTTCTACTCTTTGCTTTTAAATTAAAGTTTTAAATGGTTTTAATTCTACAGACAAAGTTTTCAAACATATTTTTGTTTAATTATTTAACAATAGAATTTGTTAACAAGCCAAAAAGATGGACACAATCAGTAAACAATATGTAATAAAACACACTGCTTGAAATCTCAGCTTGAAATGAGGGGTCCACAGAAGGAACAGAGTCATTGTCGATTGGTTTGGACACTCTGTTCCGTAAAATGCCTTTCCAGAGTCCAATGTAATGCTAAGGTGGTTTCAGCTGAATTTTGTTTACGTATTCAATAAAAGAAAAGCAATTTTTTCAATAAATGTGTTTCATTTTGTCCTCTTAGGGGCCTTTATGTTGTCTGAGAGCTTTTCCACCAGCCAGGAGTTCCAAATTCTCTTCCACTCATTGTCACTGAGAGATTTCTTTCTTCTATAGATAATCTAACACTCTTTTAATTTCAACTTTTTGTATGTTTTTAGCTAAATGTAGTTTATTTCTAAGAAAGCCAGTGGTCTGAGTGTAGGACTATGACCCTGGAGAACAGGGTTCTGTTCTCTACTTGGGTCGCTTCTGCACTAGAGTGTTATAGCGCTATGATTCCACTTTCAACATCCTATGGAATCCTGGGGTTTGCAGTTTTGGGAGGGGCTGCGCAGTGGCCTCATAGTGGAATCATAGTGCTATAACACTCTAGTGCAGAAATGACCTTAGTCGTGGAAACCCACTGGAGACCTTGGACAGGTCACACACTCTCTCCAGAAAACTCCATGACAGGTTTGCCTTAGAGTCACTCTAAGTCAAAAATGACTCGAAGGCACACAACAACAACAGCTTACTTGTATTTCGTTTTACCTCTAAGCTTCCCTGACTCCCAGTTCTGGGGGAGAGACAGGGTATAAATAAAGTGATGGATAGATAGATTATTGAATACAAGCCATCCAGGTATTTGTATAAGAGGGTATGTCTGGAAAAGTGTCTCTTCCCATTTTGAGAAAGACAAATCTGCATAAAAGAAAGTAGGATGAAGTACAGCCCCATCTGGCTGTTAGACATTTGTCCAATAAGTATGGCTTTAATCACAGCCTCAGGGCCATTTAATTCTAAACACTAGTTTCTCCCAGTAAAACCTTTCTGGTTCAAGCTTTGGCTTTAGGATTTTTTTTTGTCAGGCCTGCTTTAAAAAAATAACTACATGACACTACAAAGAAAACAAGTTTCCATAAGCTTCCTAAATAAAGTTGCTGTTGTGTCTGGCCCATGGCTTGGTCCTGCAGAATAAAAGACAAAAAGTACACACCCTGAAGAGCTACGGAAAATCTGAACAGACTTTCCAAGGCACATTTTTTGTCAACACATTACCCAACAAAGTAAAAGTCAGCCAAGTATGCCTAAGCATAAGGAAAAGAAAGTGTTTCTATCTATCAACTTGGTACAAAGGGGTATGTTACAGAAGTATATCTAGGCCCTGTCTGTCTGGAGCAAAGAGAGACAGTTAATTTTAGCTATGGACAGGCTGAGTAATCCTGGGGTGTGGACTGAGAAACAACAAAGCAAAGGGAGTAGCCAGAGTACAGGAGGGAAGGAATGCAGCCACTAGACTTCTCATAAACAGCTTCTAAATTCTGCATTTTTCCCCATTTAAGGATTTACAACAATGAAATTTTCCCACTGTTTCAAAGTTTAAGTCAAAATTAGTTCAGGCTTCTTGGATCAAGCTATTCCAAAATCACCAGAAAACCCTGAAAATGGTTCACGTAAAATGCACATGAACACACTCACAAACAGATGTATTTTTTAAGTTCAACATTTCTTTTGCAAACCAACTTGTGCCCTAAGATCTGCTCTATTATTAACAATTAACATCATCATCATCCCCCCCACCTTTTTCCCAGTCTGGGATTCACAGTGGTTTACAACAAATAAAAAACACATAGTTAAAATTCACAAAATACAGAAGTTAAAAGATTATTAAACTGTCAAAAACTAAACTTGTTAAAAACATAGACCATTAAAAATAAATAGCACAAAAAGTAGCAAATAAAAAGCCCAGCACATTATTTAGGTGAGATGGGCTCTATACACTCAGTTCTCACAGGCCTGTTGTAAAAGAAAGGTGGATTGAATTATCTGGGGAAAAGTATAAACTGAGCTAGGTGACCCTTCTATGTGGTTTTATTGTAACTTTACTAGTATTAACAGTATCCACTTCGATTTTATTATTCTAGTATTTTAAAAGTCATTCCTTTTAGTCACTTAAAGTTTACTAACATTAGCACAGAAAGTAAGAAATCATTCTTTTAAAAGAAGAAAATCTAGAGATGTAACTATCCCTGTTAACCATATTAACCATCCCTGACTACAAATTTTAAATCCTGTTAGCAAGAACTTGAATTTCTACCACAAGGCTTCCTTCAAACAGATTCTGTATCTGTGAAAAAAAATGATAAAAGTTTTGGTTAACCACTAGCACTGACTGCGCAGAATAAAATGTCATCTGCCAATCAAAAATCCACAGAATGCTATGAAACAGCAACCATTTCTACAGCCCTGCTACTATTATTAACAAAAGAACATCCTTGATACTATATCGATATCTGCTTACCTTATTGGCTACAGCATTTACATTGGGCCTTGCGTCATAGATAGTCAGTTTTGAGAGCTGGCCATTTGTGTCCCTGATGATCTCAAGATACTTTTCATCATCTTTGTTTCTTTTGCCACTCATCCCAACAAGAGGCTGGCTGGAGCGTGTGATAACAGCTTGGGTCTCTGGATGGATCCATGATAACACCTAATTGAAGAGCATAAAAAATTCAGTTAGAGGCTGACTGATTTCCTCAAAATGTTTTGCAGATCCTCTACCTGCAGGAGCTCACATGTAAATGTTAACAGGAACAAGAATGAATAGCTACTTTCTCCCAGGTTCCTCTCATGTCACTCACATAACCATTAAAAGATTGCAAGTATATGAGTGGGTCATCCAAACAAATGGGACGTTCCTCAGGAACTGAACAGAAAAATATGTGCTGCAGCAATGAAGTTACATTTTAAAATTGTGTCAGTTTCATGCAGAGATAATAGCTTTTAAAACACACCTCTAAATAACCACCTTAAAAGGAGATTATAATTACACTCAGCTCTAACCAAGACAAAATAGCAGACAGACTTGCAGAAAGGTCTTTAGAAAACAGTCTGACAAATATTCACAAAGTAAGGTTTAACCAAAGTTCCTCGCCAGTTCATCTAAAAAGTGCATTGCTTTCTATTTCCAAATTCTCGACCTTTGACACAGTAAAAAATGCTAGGAGACGATGGGACAGGGATTAAGGTTCCATCCAATGCTATAACTAGATTTTTAGTCAATGATACAGCACAATTTCTCTTTGGGAAATATTAAGGTGCTTCAGATGAATGCAAGAAAAATAAATTCAATTTTATGAAAGTCCCACTACAAAATATATCAAAATACATCAAATATATAAAAAAATCACATGCATTCCAATACTCACTGCTTAGCAGTTTTCTGCTACACAGAACAATTTTCATAGCTTAAATCACTTACTGGTATTCTACCTCGGGATCTAAAAGCAGACACTTTTTTGAGATCCTCATCTGTGGCATTGTATGGCACTACCAGGAGTGATGGATATGTGTCACACAGTGCATAATGCTCATTGAGAAATGTTATCCTCCACTGTTCGTTAGGCAGACCCTTAAAGACAAAAAAGGCAACATTTACATGACATCTTTCAAGTCTACTTAAAACAATAGGTGACTGACAAGGAACATAATATGTGTGCTATTATGGCCACAGGGTGGCAATAATCTACCAACTTACAATGGCTATCTACATAAATGAGGAACTAGAACATTAAGGTCACATGAGACAGATGCAGCAGAACTCTAGGATACAGAGAAAAACTTCTGCAAAAAGAGACCTGTTTTCTACCAACTGTATCAATCCGATAAGGTTTGTGGGCTTAATGTAAACCAAAGTGAAGGGAAAAAAAAGTAACTCTCCCAGTCCCTTTCCACAGAAAAATGACCAACCTTTATCCGATCAATCACTAAGAATATCAGTGGGAAGCAACTGTAAAAAAAGCCCCCTTTTAGAAAACCTCACACTGTGTGATGTAGCGGGGTTTGATCATCAGATTATAACCCTGGAGGCCAGGCTTCGATTCCCCACTCAGCCATGGAAACCCACTGAGTGACCCTGGGCAAGTCACACACTCTCAGCTCCAGAAAACCCTGTGATAGGTCTGCCTTAGGATCGCTGAAAGTCAGAAATGACTTGAAAGCACACATCATCATCAACAACAACACATCATGATGGGTGGGAAGCCAGCGCTCTCCCAAATCCTAAACCACAAACAACCATCATACATCATTATTAGTCACAGTGAAGGGAACTGAAGTTCAACAACAGTAGATAATAATTTCTTTGCAAAAACATTTGCGACTAAACAGGATACTGGAAGAGCCTGTATTCAGCCTGCATTCACAAAGCTGACTGGGAAAGGAAGAATACTTTCCCATCTACATCTCTTGTGATTTGTTAAGGTCTTTGAATTCTCTCTCTCTTTTTTCCCTTTCTTAAGTTCTGGGCCTGGAAATATTGGACTATATTTACAAGACTGCTTGAGTATGGATATTTATTTTACCACATCAGCAAAAACACAGAAGGAAAAAGCACGTAATTAAAAAAAGAAAAAAGTAAAAGCACAGGAGGAAAAATCCAAGGGAGTCATGATAGTCAAAAGTGTTGCACAAATACATTTCAAGTTTTGAGTTTGTATTTTTATTTCTCACAATATAGTATAGGAAGAAGTTTTGGAACAGTTCTGATATTTGTTCAGAGCATGTTAGTAGACTATACTTTTCTTCACAGTGCGCAACTCTGAAGACCAATTCTGTATTAGATCAAGAATTCTGGCATTTTTCTTTTTTTAGAAAAAAATCTGTTTTTAAATATAACACAATACGCCATCACAAATAATACTTTTTCGGCCTCATAAGAATAAACTATCTCCAATGTCCCATTTCTTTATCCATTTAACCCAATTCAAGAATGAAAGCAAACCTGTAGAAATGAACTCAGTGTTTAAAATCTCTGTAGAAAGACAGCTTTGCAGATGCTGAGATAAAGGAAACTTACTTGTCTTCTGTATTCAACCATAGGATTGTAAACCAGCCAACCATTTTCAGAAAACTTCTCTTCATTTAAAAATGCAAAAAAAGGCTGTAAGAATAAAACAAAACATTAGTAGACGAAATTCCAACAGAAGAATGCACCTGTAAGCACAGTCTTCAATCACACACCCCAAATCAGACAGATTGCTTGGCTAATGTGTATATCAGAATGAAAACCGAGCACTCGAAAATTCAAGGATTTTCCTACCCATTAAAAAACGCACTTTCATTTTTCACCACGAAAAATGCAAAAGCAGGAGAGAGCTTATCTTAAAGCCTAGTTACAAACATTTCTCTCTTCCATCAAACAAGGAGAGAAGTCTTGTCAAGATGAAGATAATCCAATAACACTTACAATCATTATTGCATAAGAGAGATTAGTTGCCATCGTGAAGAGATAAAGTTGGCTATTGCTCGTCTGAGGAAAGAGGCCTGAAGCAATCTGGCGCAGACTTGACACTATCCAACTCTTAACCCCTGCCTTAAGGGATGAGGAAACAGACAAAAAGGGGGTGTGCGCATTCTCAAATATGCATCCCACCCCCTACTCTCCTCAATCGTGTGTTGCAGTTGTTTTTGCATAATCATTATTCCTTTTCAAACTTCGATTTTATGCTCTGGGTTAGGACCATATCGAATTAGTGTTACCAATTGTTAACAGTAAACATGAGGGAAGGAGGAAGCCTCCAGATGTCATTGGACTGCATTTCCTACCATTAGGTAACCTGGCTAGGACTAAAGAGAGCTGCAGCTGAAAAGCAACTGGAGGATTCTATGATTCCCACTCTTGGTGCAACCACAACTATTAAAGGAGAGAAGGAGCATAACTGGAGAAACTGGAGGTGCATACAAGATACCAAGACCCTTTTCTCAAAGTCAAAGCAGAAGAGCTTCAACCAAACTTTTGTCTGTATTTGCAATCTAAGTTAGAACAACTCTGGGAACTGAAGGTTGTTAACATTAAAAATGTCACCCCAAATGAATCAAACGAATGTTTGCAAATGTAATGCCACTGATTTTGTGCCTGGGGAAGGAGAGGCAAAGAAAGCACACATTCCTCACCCTTAAAACCTTGTCACATAATATGTAAGAGCCCTCTCTGCCTCAATTCCAACATTTAAAGGATTTCTGGTTTGTGTAAGAGTTGGCAAGCAAGGGTGAAAGTGAGGTGAACTGAACATGAAGAGTATTCCATGAGGTACAGGGAAACTTGGCAGATGTTACTAGAAAGAACTCCTGCTGCTACTGAAAAGTGAGATGTTAAAATACGGCAAACTGCAGTAATTGGGCATCTTTATAACATACAGAAACAGTTCCTTTCCCTTGCTTTTACCAAGCTGGGAAAAATAATTCTGGGGAAACTGCAAAAAATAAAAATAAAAATGTAAGTGTGTTTGAAAGAAAGTAATTCCAAGACTAAAGGACCAAAACACTGAGCAACATTCTCACTGAAATTCTAATAAGCAAACATGTGGGACAGCAAATAAAACCCTCCCCATAAAAATGATTAAAATTATTCTGCATGCTTACAAACAGAACAACAAATCTGTGATAATATTTTCTGCATACCTCCCTGAAGATGCAGACTCCCCCTATTTAAAGAAATTACCCAGCCTACATATGCCATATGGATGGAAAAGCTGGTATATGTTGCATGTCAGTGTTTTAGCCATAAAAATAATTTGGCTTTGCCTTTGGTATTTAAAACAATCATCAGCCAAGCAGAAGTAGTAGAAAGAAATTATAAAGCGCACTGACAAGAAAAGAGCCAATACTAGTGTATATTGCTCTAGCGCTGCCATCTACAAATGTTTAAGGTTTCTTTTTTAAAAAATTACTGATTAAATATATAATGTAAATTTTGCATATCGGTAATATAAACACAGCTTTGAGTTAAATGTAAAAAGTAGTTCCATCCTTATCTTAGGCACAACACAATACAAAGAAGTGGAAGTTATAAAGTTTATCGTATCATAGAGTTTAAAGGGGGGGGGTTATAGCAAAGTACTTCTCAGGGGCCCTTTCCGCATGTTACCTGCTCGCGGAGGTGGGGGGTGCCGTTCGCACAAGCAGCCTCTTGCGCGAGGCACTCGCATCACTCCTCCGTTCTCCCGCAGTTGGCTTCCTGGTCGCGTGAGTGCCCCGCCCCTTCCTTCCGCAGTGCAGCCTGGGAGCTGTAGGCTGTGCTGGGGGAGGAAGCATGACCGGCACGCTCATCCGATGCACCGCAGGGCAGGTAAGTGCGCGAGGGCCCTGGGAGCCTTGCACGACCGCGCAGCATTTTTGGCTTGGAGCTGAAAATGAAAAGGTGCGTGCGCAGTCCACTTTAGGCTCTTGAGCGTCGCATAAATGGGAGTGCGTTGTATGGACCGCTCCTCCCGTTTACGCAACGCTCAAGGGGACCTCTTGCATAAGAAACTGTGTGTGGAAAGGGCGTAAGTCAGTACTGAAAAACATCTCCTTACTTATGAATCTGACTGAAGACTGATGTCAACTCTGCAACTACTGCTCTATGTTTTTCAGCTACCAGCCGATAGCACGAAAGACAAGGCCTTCTCTGTTGCGCACATAGACTATCACAACTTATCCCAAGGAAGGTTTCGCTGTATCCATCTCTGTCCACTATCTGACAGTTAGTCAAAACACCTCTGTTTCCAAAGAGTCTAAGCAGCAACAATTGAACAATGTACTGGGCTAAATCCAATGTTAGTCCTACACAGAACAGACCCATCAGAATGAACAGTCCTGCTAACAACAATTAACTTCAATCCCATTTATTCTAATGGGTATGCGCCAAACTGGATTAATGTTATCTGTTTTACATTCTTGACTGTTCTCTGAAATTTTAACTAGGCTGCCTGGTTGGTTTTTAAGGCTTGTGTATTATTTCTTGATCCAGTTTTTTCCCCCTCATTATTATTCGAGGTGGGAAGAGAATACAAGCATACGACGAAAACACTTGGAAATAAAATGATATTGTGTACAATAATGCACTGCTGAAATAGCTTAATATTGCAGCAGGTATAGAACAATCTACCAAGAAGCCTTAACATGCTACTCAACACATCGCATAACCTGTTACCGCTTTGAGAGGACTTCAGATCAGCACAAAGGCAAGGCCAGCTACTCAAAACAAAGAAGAAATGATCACAAAGTTAAAGCAATAAGGAGATTATAATCATCAGCTGATGAAGGAAACAGTTGACCTTAGACAAAGTGGAGTTTGCATGCTAACCTCAGACCAAAAATGAATGTGCAACCTCATAAATTCCTTTTTTATCATAGTCAACACAACCTGACATGTTAGAAACAATTTACAGTCATAAACTGGGTAGCTTTATGCATACATAAACACACACATATATAGACAGGCTTCAACTCAGAAGATTAAAGATCTCTGCAAATTCTATGGCACAGTCTTTTTGCTATGTATTCCAAATCTCTGGACAGTAATAATTATTTCAGCTAACAGAACAAAGATGCTCTGATTCTAAGGCAGGCTAGTACTCTTCAAAAATGTATGCTTCTTGGAGAAGAAAAACGGGGGGGGGGAGTACATTGCTTTACCTAATCCAAACCTCCATGTCTCTAACTTCCCTGACCAAGAACATCCAACATATGCATATAAACAAATAATAAATAAATAAATAAATAAAACAAGTGGACTACTTCTCCACATATGAGACAACAGAAAGGCTGTACATGACCAGAGCTTCTCATGAAAAATTAGTTTACTGGGACTAGTAAATGTCATCTGCAGATAGTTGCACTGCAAGGCAGGGGTACACTATAGGGTTGTTACTACAGCATTAAGTGGTAAGTGAAAGATCAGGATCAAGTTGTTCTGGTTGCTGACCCAGCAAGCACAAGCCATTAAGCCAGCTTCAATGAGTCTGCACAATTGCACCTTCTATCTTCTTGCAGTATGTAACCTTAAGCTGCAATATCTGCCTTATCTTTTTATATTAAGCTGCTTTTATTACTTTAAAAATATAGCAGAGTGTATCTGTGCAAAGTGCACTGTGTGACAAAGAAAAATATTACCACCTATAAAGATTTTGTTGCTTCAGCAGGTACCTGTGAGAAAATTTATTTTTTGAGGTTACAGTCTAGGAAGTTATGAACTAAGCAGTCATCATACTGACCTCTGGTTTTGTATGAGATTTTCAGCTTGTTATCTTATTCTCAGCTATTATCTAGTTTGTTGACAGTGTTTTTACACGAGCATTAACTTTTACACAACACATGAAAGAGAGAGAAAAAGCTATGTTTTGGAATATTTCTGACAGTAAATGCATCTGTTTCACATATGTGAGAGTATGCACATACATGTGCACATGTTAATATAAATTATATCTCCATATAAGAAGTTACTTTTTATACAGCAGGTCCCCTGTATCCATGTGAACAGCATTCACGATTTCACTTATTCACATCGAAATGCAGTCCAAAAACATATTGTTCTCATCTCTTTTGTTGTTGTTGTAATTTTTATGTTTTTATCAGTTGTGCACAGGCTTTGGACTGCAAATGATGGCTACAAATCCTTCTTTCTTTTAGATTCTAAAGTTCTGTCAAGTTTTAAGGCCTCCTCTCCAAGCTGTTGGCACCTATGTCACTGGGGGAAAAACAGAATTTCACTATCCACATTTTTCATTATCTATGGTAAATCTGGGAACATATCCCCCATGGATATGGGGGAGCTACTGTATAAGCTTAAATGTTTTAAACAATATTTGAGCCAAATCCTAACAATGGAACAATTATATTACTCTTAAAAGTATGATTGTGATCTTTTGAGAATCTCTGTTTGCCTTCCAGTTGTTTTCAACTTATGGCAAACCTAACGTGAACCCATCACAGGGTTTTCTTGGCAAGATTTGTTCAGATGGGATTGGCCTTTGCCTTCCTGTGAGGCTAAGTGTGACTTGACCAAGATCACACAACGGATACAATTTTAATTCTTGTCAACAAATACAGTTTAGTATTTTAACCTGATTAACAGGGAATTAACTTCCAATGAACTTGATGGGACCTACTTCTGAGAAAACTTGCACAGATTTGTTTGGACCACTTACAGTCAAATGAAAATAAGAAGCAAGCTGTTTTGATCAACTGCAAAAATACAGTGTCAAGAATAAGTGAATTTATGAGTTGTAAAGATGGGCTGCTGGTCATATACACATCAATTAAAATAAAATGGCTCTGAGTCACATAACACATCAATTAAATAGTTCTAATAAAATAGTTCTAATGAAACTTTTTATGTTACTTGGCTAAAATACTAATTAACCTAGTATTTATCTTTCCCATTCCTTTTTGCCAGAAAAGGCAGAAAATAATAATATTTCTAAATGTCAGCAGGCAAAACATACTTAACCACCAAGTTTTTTTTAAATTCCTAGTTCTGTACATGGAAAATTGAAAATAAGAGCTATGGAACAGCTAACAATATAAAGTGATATTAAAAAGCAATACTACTCAGGCATATATGACTTACAAGCAGCAAGAGAGACCTTCACTCAGAATTGGCATCTAGCTTCTCCAGTAACACAGGCTATGCTTTAGGGGAAAAACACTGAACTTAACTACAAAGTAGTGCTGGTTGGGTTGAGAGTAGGCTAGAAGCCCAATGCTTTACATGAATCAAAACAATACCAAATAGCAGAAGCTTGTTCCTGGAACACTTAGACACATTCTTCTCAATCACACCATCAGACCAGCTGAACTTGACACCCAAAGTGAACTAAAAATTTATATTGCACAAATATTAAATATTCAGTGAAAAATGCTAGCAGTCTCTGCCAAAGTGCAGACATAAAGATACTGGTTCCATGAAAGAGGCATCCAACTGGCTGCTGGCCACAATAAACTGCTAATACAAGACTTTATCTGTAATAAACCACAGAGATCCAAGCCTGTGTCATTTATTGATTAGATTATTAACTTGTAATTGCCCAGTACATATAACCAGGCCTAACACTTTTATTTGTCTTAAATGTTAGTTATCATTCCCATGCCACACCTTGTCCCCTTAACTCTTTCTTCTGTATTCCTTTGTGGAAATTTTCAAGAACTCAACATTTCTGGAGCCAATTCACAGTGCTGCTGAACACTCAACTCACAGCATCCTCTATTCCATCAGTAACAGCAGCATTACAGATTACTGGTTCGTACATGTATGTGTATGACTGGCATGCACATGTAGTCAGGTTACATCTATATGTATGGGCTCTCACACGCTCCATTAGGAAGACAGCAATTCACACAGTTCACTTGTAAGTCAATAAGGCTGCATCTCCACAAGGAGCAGAAAGAAACGGTAAAAGGGATTACATTACTACACTCTATATGTGACAGGAATCATCTCTGAAATGCTCCCAGTAACAAAAATCACTGTGTACACAGTCTTCCCACAACATTTGCGGGTTTGACCTTCATAAATTTGATTATTTCCGAGGCATGTGCTTGCCTCACTCCCCATTTTCCTCCTTCCAATCCCTTGCATTCCTCACCCAGGCTTGTGTTTAAAATAGATTTTTTTTTCCTTTTGGGTGAGTAAAGCACCGTCACTGCTGGAGGTGCATAAGCTCTGCCATGTGGCTGCACATTCTGCTGTGTAATGGCTGCTGATTAGTCAGGTGCTCTCTTTGCTCCTACCCCTCCTTGCTCAAGATGGCCACCAGCAGTAGTAGAATGCCAGAACTCTGCTCTTCTCTGCCTGAGGAATGCTGGATCCAGAAGCAAAGGAATGAGAAGGGAGAACTCCAAATGCCAATGGAATCGTGGGAGAGGAGTTATTTGTGGTTTTTCCACTTTCATGAGAGTTCTACTCCCTGAACCCTGCAAATGTGGAGGGACTACTGTATATATCTGCTTTTAAAAGCACACCAGGCAGAAAGGTTTTAGCACAGTTCAAGGCTTGCTGTGCCACGTTCCTATGTCCTAGAAGTTTTAAACACAAGAACACCATAAAAAAGTTATCTCCCGCAGCCAGTCTGAAGTGGCGCATTCTGTTATCTCATCTTTCTACAAACCCACTCTGCAGGATGCATGAATCAGGCCCAAGTGCTGAGCAATCAAGTGACAGACATGGCTGCATGAGCTATGTCTACATCTTTTGTGGGGATGACAAATGGAAACTGGAAACATGTTCAAAAGGATAAAATACAAGGTCTCTGTGCTGCTACAAATTGTTACTAAATACTTTCTGTAGTGTTTTTTCAATGAACAAAGGGGTATTATTTATTTCAAATTAATCAACTGTACACAAAAGTTCACATAATTTACAGAACAAACATGTTACAAAACACAAAGCTAGGAGCAGTGTGCTGTTGCTATTAACTTTCTTGCAAATTACCACAGGCTATATGTGATTGAAACAGTATACTAGTGTTAAAGTGAACGCTAACTTGCTATTTACAAACACTGTACTTGTCCATACTGCCCAGGGAAAAGAAAAGAAACCCCAAAATACCCATCCATTCCTTAGCATGAGAGGTGAACTGAGAGAGACAAGCCACTAGAGGTGAGTCTCAATGTCACAAAATACAGATAGAGGGTCCCTAGTTTGGTTTACCACGATCCTTGCTGGTGGAGCCAGAATTCTAAAGTGAACTTCTGGACATTTCTGGCTTTGTTTTGGAAGCAGGCATTTGTGATGATCCATGTACCCCCAGAGTGTCCTGGGTCAGAAAACTGCCATCCAGACCCAAGTCAGTTACTCACCTCTGGTTTAGAGACTTGCACAGAAACATCAAATATGATACCTCCTGAACAACTTGGCCCTTTAGCTCCTCTGTCCTCCAGCTTCTTTTGTTATCTGTGTACATCTGTCAAGTGACGAAGCAGGCTGCTGTTTATGAAAACTAATGCCACCATCACTTGAACAGTCTTTAAAGGTGCTAAGAAATCTATGTGCAAGTGTACATGTGTTATCAGTAGATGAGGTTCTTCATGTAACATTAATGTTGCGATCTTAATCATACCTAACTTTGATTTAAATCCTATTGACATTTAATTCTATGTGAATATCATTTGGAACAGACAGTAAGAATAAAGGAAAGTTTTGCAATAATTTTCAAATTTGCTTTATGTTTATTTTTTGGGGGGGCAGGTGTTTGTTTGTTTGTTGTTTTTTGTTGAAGAGAGGAATTACAATGTCCAGCAAAACAAACTTACCAAGTTATGTGACTGTGGAAAAGCATATTTGGTCAGGAGCTCAAATATATCTCTTCTACTATGACCTTCTTGTTTCAATGCAAAGCGTAGATTTCTCATATCCTAAAATATGAATCACAGAATATAAATTAAAAAATAAAGCAAATGCAAACAGATGCACAGGTCAACTGATAAATCCCAAGAGCCCAGTTACCTCCTATGAACTTTAATTTTAAGATAATCAGAAAACATTTTCCGTATATAAGACAGCTGTTTGCTCATACAAATAGACAAAGAAATTCATGATGCCTTGGAAGCCCTTGCATGATTAGTAAACAGGTTACACATTTTTAAATAAACAGACAAATAAACATTCTGCATGAGTGTATTACTGAGAATTTAGGAATCAACAAAAAAGTTTATTTTCCAGTTCACCAGGGTGGTGATGATATGAGCAAGAAGAAAAAAACACAGTTCTTGTGTTTTGTAAGTAATGTTTATATCTTACCTTACAAGTAATATCTAATCCATATGAATTCTCTCCTCTGCTTGATGCACCTCCCATTTTCTCAATCCTTGAAATAGCACCCAAAGGAACATCTAATATCACCACTGGATCCTAATCAGAGAATGGATTAAGCAGATTACTCCCAACAAATAAACAGATGGCTAATCTTGGTTCTATTTTGCAAACTCTCTTACTTCTCCATCAGTCACAAGTACAAGCAGTCAAGACCAATTAATATGTTGCCTGTGCCCAGAGACTCACATCCTTTCCTTAGTGGAACAGAATGTCCAACTGGTTATCTGAATCAAGATGTTTGTTCAACTTGAAATAGAACCTACTAGTGAGTGAATGAAGCTAAAAGTAACTACAGTTCCACCTCTACAAAAGGATATCATATTGTTGCTATGGTATATCAGGTACCTCTCGCTTTAGAAATGTGTCCAAAAAATAAGTGTTCATTAAACTCTAATCCTTTTTTGTTCAACATAATGGGCATATATGTTATTTTTGCAAAAATTACAAGAAAATAATTTCCCCATAAAGTTTTGAATGTCTTTGAAAACAAATTCAACTTAAACCAAATGTGTTAAATGAGATATTATTTAGAGCACTGAAAAATTTTCAAGTTCACTTGTCTTCAGCAACACAACAATGACAGTGTAATAAGTTACTCTGCTGTGGCAAAAGATGCTGTCCACAGAAAACATTAAGATAATGAAAACCTAAACAATGTATTACGAGTTCATATTATCATTCAAACTTTAAATAAATATAATTTTCTTTTGGCACATAATCCCCAGAAAATTTCCAGTGACAAGATCTTTCCCTGTTCAAATTCCACCTCAAATATCAGTAAGAACACAATGTTCACAGAAAAGCAGACAAAATTTCAAGGAATGCTATTTTTCAAATTCAACAAAAGTGCAGAATAAGTCACTCTCTGGAACTTTTTCGATGTGTAAGACTTCTCATGCGGAATTCTTCATCTTTGATGAGGCAACAATTTGTACACGAAGAAGCCCTGTGACTAGATAATCAGAGCCAAGATTGTGGTATGGACAGCATGAGCAGTTCAGAAAAATGCTCAGGGAAATGTCATCTAAAAGTTAAAGAATAACTGGTAGAAGCATACAAGAGTGCTAGATAGTAGGGTAAGAGTAAAGCTTGCTCCTGTTGCTGCTGCTGTTCTTTATGCATACTAATTTTTTCAGTTATCATTTAACTACAGCCTAAACTTCCACCTTGCAAAGCACCAGATAGAGTACTACAAACAGTACTGGTCAATATCTCCTTAGTTCAGTCTGAAACTGGATCACTAAAGAAAAGAAGTATGATTTTTTAAAAAAACCTTAGCGAGGAATTTTCTCTCTTCCCACTCTTCAAATGAAAAAGGAAAATGTAGGTTAGAAGGACAGCTAACAGAAGCGACAATACATCTAGCTAGCTACTGGCTTTCTGGGTTTGGGGAGACTGTCTCACGACTGGGCTTGTACTCAGTTGCTCTAAAAAGCTCCTTCAGGGCCAGTCTTAGCTCTAACCGTTGCCCAAGACTTCGACTGTAAAGAGATCAGAGGTTAAAAAATATCCCCTGCAGATAGGAAAAGCTTCCTTTTCCATACTGAATTGTATTACATTGGAAGTGAAACAGCATTTGATTAATGCTGCATATGAGGTAGGCAAATTCACAATTTTGAACCAAGTAATTACAGGTTTTCAACAACAGCAACAAGTATAAATAAAACTCAGTCACTTTCAGTTCAAACAGGTGGATAAGCCACTCTAATGAATTGCTCTACACGTATCATATTACTATAGGGTATTTACCGATTCCACACTTCTCAGGTAGAGTCTGTAGTTTGTTATGTACACTCTTCCTTTAACAGGACCATTAAATGGGCACATGTAAATGACTTCCTTGTCTGAGGAAGGAACAACAGTTTTACAATTAAAAACATGGCAATGTACCCAAGAGATCATCTCCATCTTTGAAAGAAAACAGCAAATTTCTCTTAAAATATGTTACTGTTATTTATCAATTCAATTTATATTCTTTCTTTCCTCCAGTGAGTACAAGGTGACATACATGGCTGTCTTCTTCATTTTATCCTATCCTCAAACTTTTGAGGTAAGCGAGGCTGTCACAGTGACTACCTCAAGGATCAGCCAGGGAATTTCATGGCTCCGTGGTGACTGGATCTTTCAACTGCCAGTTTAACACTCTTAACAACTACAGCACATTGACTCTCTAGCTAAGAATAAGAAAACGCACTCTGTCTTTTCAGTCACAATGTTGGAAATATATTGGTGTGGAAACAAAAGAAGCACGCAAGTACTTCCTTACTCCCAATGAGGCTTTGCATTTAGTAACATATGCAGCTGCCCTGGAACAAGGCTTAGCGATTAGGCCATTTAGCTCAGGGCTATCTACGCTGAATGGGAGAAGTTCTCCAGAAATCCAGAAAGAAGCCTGTATCTGACCTACCTTGAGATGCCAGAGATTGAATATGGGGCCTTCTGAATTCAAAGCACATGCTCATTCACTCTACGTTGTATCTGAGCCCCAACTTCTAATAATATAAGGCTTGGAGAGATGGACTACTTCATCCCACAGAGGTTAACAGATATCTTAAAAGAGGCTCATCCCTTCTAAAGCCCCCTCCCAAGTAGCTAGTGAGGATTCTCTTCCAAGCTTTTCCAAGCTTTAACGCCTCCTCTTCCTCCTCCTCCCCGCCTCCCCCAATAGAGGAGGAGATGTAAAGCTGGCTGCTTCAGTCATGATCTCAGCTAACAATTTCTAGTGAATCTATTTAAATGCACAGAAAATATAACGAAAGTTCCTTTAGAACAGCCTAGTTTCTTTGGAAATATTTGCCTGGAGATTTCTGGGGCTTAACATATAGATGTATTCAAAATATCTTCATCTGATATGAGACAGCACATTCTTAAATAAAAGTATTTATTAATTTCCTAAATACAGAAACAAAAGCAAAACAAATAAATGAAATTAAAAAAAGAAAATAACATGAAACTGAAACCCACAATGATTATCTGTAACATGTTTTCCTCAATTTACTTTATAATTACATATCGAAAATAAATCCCTTAATATCTTCCACCTGTCTTTACAGCTTTTCATAGTACAACTTCATAGTATTAACCTTTTTTACTCCCGCAATCTAAGGAAAGGCTTTGATTAATGTTACTGATTTGTGTATAAAATAAAGTTGTGTAATCTTTTGATACCTGAGCTTTACTTTTAAGTAAACTAAATTGGTATGTCAATTTTCCTGGCATGGCAATTTGCCACAAATCTATATATCAGTAATTTAACGATAAAAGTCCTTCAGTTTTCTAATATTTTGCTACTGTCCTTCCAGCACGTGTGGACTTGGGTAACTGATTATATGCAACTGCTCTTTGTTTTTACCTGTGACTCGAGTTTCCCCAGGCAGACGAGGTATTTCTTCATTGTGTTCCCAGTTAGTTCCATCTTTCACAGGCTAGCAGAGAAAGCACAATATTTAAAAAGGAAGGCGCTTTATCTTGTATAGTTTGGGTAAAACCTTGTACATGTTAATTTCTTCAACTAGTTACAACAAGAGCAAGCTGGAAATTACACAAAGCTATGTAATTACACAGATCAGTGTTACAACTAGCTATATCCTATTTCACTTTGATCCCACACCGACAACTCTGTAATGGTGTATTGCTTGAATATTCCACTCCATGAATGTTGTCAATGAAGTGAATTCTAATCCATAAGAGCTCATGCTAAAATACATCGGTTAGTCCAAGAAATGCCACAAGACATCTCTTGCTTCTTCACCACGCCTTTCATACTAAAACAGACTTACATGGCTATCTTTAAACTGTTGGTTAACTCATGCTCCTCCAATGTGCACTTCAGAATTTGCTTAAGTTTTAAGAGAAATATAAATTAAAACTAAAGATGCAACAAACAATCCAGGTGCTCCAGCACACAACTAAGGGCTTCAGACATGTACGTATCCAAATATATTTTAGTTTTAAAAAAGGAAAAGAAGCATAAACAAGAAAATACACTCACTTTTTTAATTGAGGAGCTTTCCAAGGAAGTTGAGTTACACCTAGGGGTTGATGAGGAGGCCATACTGCTGGGGAAAATCTGTTGAGAAAGAAGACACAAACAAGAAAAGGTACATTTTAGTTGGGACTGCAAGCATATACATGCCTATATCTACTACTGGTTCCAACTAAAGAAGATCCACTGAATCAATTTTAAGTTGACAAGTCAACAGATAGGTACATTCCACTGATTCACTGGGTCTACACTAGTTGAGAATGAGAACAGAAGTTATTCATTATTCTAAGGCTGGGTTATTTTTATAACCTTTTCAAGGATGGAAGAAGAGAGGGAGGACTACAAAAGAAAGTGAAAGATCTTTCAATAAATGCCTCCATTTTTACTCATTAAAGTAACAATACTGGACAGTCTCCAAAGATCTCACATGTTTCTATCCCAAAATGTCATTTAGAAAATAAACAGAAACATTAAAGTCATTCCAGTAATGGTGGCTACAAGGCCAAGACAAAATAGAATGTGTAGCTACTGAAAGTACTGCATGTTAGTATTTATCTTAAAGTTTCCACATGGTGGAAAAATCAGTTTTTTTTAAAAAAAGACTCTTTTCACCAAACATTTTAGCAAGATTAAACACATCCACAGAAGAGAAATGTCATAAGGACAACAGGAGTCAAAAGTACTTTTCCAGTTCTGAATTCCTTCCATTTCTGTCTAAGAAAGTAGCTGGAAGATGGGCACTGGCCACTTCTTAGAGCAGAGCATCTTGAATAGCAATAACATTTTGACTGATGGCAAATGCACAAGTGGATTAAGGGTTGAGGGATTCTGAATATAATTCTAGGCCTATCCACCTTGGACCGGTTTAAGCCTGGCTGGACAGAATAAATGTTACTCTAGAGCAAGAGTGAAACTCTTGGAATTGGAAGAGGCCACAAGGACCATCTAGTCCAACCACCTGCCTTGCAGAATATTTCCCAACATTAGAAGTAAAAACTGCCCCCTCCACCGCAGAAGCTAAAATAAGACCAATATTTGCCTCTCTGAATTCTTCCAAGGAAAAGTTGTGTGGGTGTCTCTGTCTAGGACAAATGCATAACTAAACATAAAATAAAACAATTAGGCCTCAGGGACTGAACTATCCCTCTTGGTACTTAGTCTAGCTGCAGACTTAGTGACCAAGGACCAGAAAATGTTACATGTTAAACCATCCCCATCTAGTTTTTTATACAATTGTTCCATTTGTTATGTCAATTTTTAAACCCAACATTGGCATGCCTCCTTTGTAATATATTTCTTCCAAGTTTGGCAACACTCTGGATGACATGTTTACATTTTAGAAGCTTGATGCCCTTTCATATTACAGAATTATAGCCTTATGATTCCACTTCAACCACCATGATTCCATCCTATGCAGTTCAGGGAGAGTTATTTAGAATTCTTAGCCATAGAGCTCTAGTGCCTTCCCAAACTAAAAACCCCAAAACTCCACAGCATGCAGCTAAACTCACAGTAACCCCAACCAGCACCACCATTGTCCAGCTGCAGTTCAACATATGAGTGGGCTCACAATTCCCACCCCTGATTGTCAAGTTACTGGAAAATATTCTCTCCAATTCCCCCCCTTTTTTTAAAGTTAGATGAATGTTCTTCTTTAGGGTATCAACTATGCTATCTTATCATTAGTATTTGCTTAGTCGTTTTGCATCAAAACAGCATGTTCTCTGATGTGATACAAAAAAATTAATATACAAAAATTAAATAAACCACCATGAAGAGAGTAAAGATGACAAACATCTCAAAGGACAGCATCCCTGTTTATATATAAAACAGTATTACAAAATAGCACCCTGAAATTTTTTTCATCCGAAGCACTAAAATCCAATATTGACATTGCTATGTAAAATGCTGACTTCCTTCTCCCTGTAGCACAGATTATACAAGTTATTTCTGGAGAGCTGCCAAAGTGATACTGCAGCAGAATCTCAAATGGTATTCTAGCCAAAGTCTTAAAATAGTTGAAACCATCCAATTATGAAGGAGCAGCCACAGTCATTCCACAGCCTAATCCACAAGCAAACTTTTGTTATTTTAAGCCAATTCCCTACAGTGCTGCATCCCTATCCTTTCCAGGGCACATTAAGAAAATAGGTGGGCTTGAGAACACCCCAATATGTGCATCCCCTCAACAGAAATTCTGTACACCAGTGTATTCTATAAATTATGAACAAAATATAACTATTCATTGCTTTTAAAGAGACAAAGGACATTTTCTGACTCACAACAGCACCAGTGGTAGAAGTAAGAGAAATGGGCAGGAGGCATGATCCACAGTGTGGTTTAGATGAACATGTGCCCACTACACTTTGCAGACAAGTACTTTATTTATGTCAGTCTGGCAGCCACTGACATTCCTAACTTGCCACTTTGTCTAAAAGCTACTTTTAATTATCCCCTATTTTCCACAACTGCCGCCTCTTCTGAAGAGCCATCTTCTGAGGGGAAGGCATACTAATAACAGCACTCTTCAAGACCACTGCAGAATTTTTATTGCTGCTTCATGTTTAATAATTTTATGCAAGCTGCTTTGCAAAGTTTTCCATAAAAATATCACACAAATGCCATTAACAGAAACAACAGACTACTGCTACTACCAGAATCAGTGATCACTACCTTTATGGAACATAGTCATCAGGATACATTTCAAGATGCAGAATCCAAGATTTTCTAAATCTTTCTAAGGCACAAGCGCACGCGCACACACACATGGTCAATGGGGATATCCAAGTGTCTCCAACCAAGTTAACTTTTACTCCCAGTCTTTAAAAAATGGAAAAAAGAGGACCCAAGCAACAACTGACCAGTTAGTTAGATGTTGATACTACAAAAGAGTTTAGAACAGATCATTAAACAGTGAGTCTGTGCACAATTACGAGGGGAATAATGTGATTATTAGGAGCCAGAATGGGTAACTCAAAAACAAATCATGCCAGGCCAGTCTTATCTTATTTTTGGTAGAGTTGAAAGCTTGGCAGATCAGGGGAAAGCTGTGGATGTAATATATCTTGATTTCAGTAAGGCTTTTGATAAGGCCCCATAATATTCTTACATGCAAGCTGACAAACTGTGTGGCCTACACAGTGCTATTATTAAGTGGATTTGTAACTTGTTGACAGATCAAATCCAATGTATGCTGACAAGGAGCTGCTCCTCATCCTGAAGAGGAGTAGTGGAATGCCTCAGGGTTCTGTCCCAGGCGCAATGTTATTTAACATTTTTATAAATTATTTAGAAGGCACACTAACAGGATGAGAATCTAAAATGACCTTGACAGTTTGGAGATATGGACCAAAACTAACAAAATGAATTTTAATAGGGATAAATGTAAGGTACTACATGTAGCCAATATATATGAAAAGGATGTAGGGGTCTTAGCAGATCAGATATTAAACAGTGTGATTCAGTGGTCTCAATGCCAATGCAATTCTAGTCTGCATCAACAAGAATATAATGTCCAGATTGAAGAAAGGAGTAGTGCCACTCTATTCTGCTTTGGTGAGACATCACCCAGAATACTGTGCCCAGTTCTGGGCACCACAGTTCAAGGATACTGACAAAGCAGAATGTGTTCAGAGAAGGACAACCAATCTGACCAAAGGTCTGGAAACCAAGCCTTATGAAATCAAGTTGGACACATTTAGCTTGGAGAAGACTGATAGGTACCTGACAGCCATCTTTAAATATCTGAAGGGATATCATGTAGAAGCTGGAGTGGGCCTATTTTCTGTTGCTCCAGGGATGAGAACAAGAACCAATGGATTCCAATTAGAGAAGACAGATTCCACTAAATATTAGGAAGAACTTCTTCACCCTAAGAACTGTTCAACAGCAGAATACATTGGCTCAAAAGGTGGTGGACTTCCTTATTTAGAGGTCTTTTTAAACATAGGAATGCTGTAATTGTGTACTCCTGTGTGGCAGAAATTTGACAAGATGGCCCTTGTGACCCCTACCATCTCTTAAGATTCTGTAATTTCATGGTTTGTTGCCTTCAAGATCTTGTTCCATTGTTGACTTCTCCACAATGAAACCCACGCTTATAAGCCAAGATGTCTTTTTTTTGTTGTAAAACAAGGGCGTAATTTTCAGCTAGGTTGTGAGTCTATTATGCAAACGTATCAAGCATATTTGGTCTCTACCCCATTGTGTGTGAAGTAAGTACCTAGCTTAGAAGACATCTAACAGTTTCCTCATGTGCTTAATGCAGGTCAGAGGTCAATACTGGCAGGCAAGATCCCCAAGGATAGCTTCCGAAATTTTCCAAAGAATTCCTGGGCTCCCTGAAACAGTTTCAAGACTAACCTTCGCTGTCTCACTAAGGCTGCAATTCCAAAATGGGGCCAATAAATATGTAAAACGATCCTCTTGGGGTGTTGTTAGGCAAGAGACAGTGAGAGCCACAACCATCCTAACATTAACAGGTCTAAGTCTAAGGCCTGGTATCATTCTGGTATTAGGTTCTTGAACAAGATCCTGAAATGGAAATAAAAATTGGCCTGTCAAAACATTCTGGGACAGAAAACATTCCTTCAAACAAATGAAAACTGTATTGCTAGCAAAAAGGTTAAAATGTGTACAATGGGACCTCGTCATTTTCTTGGCAATGGGAACTTCTTCCGCCAAAATTCTGTCCCATCATTTCAAGACGACACCACAGTAACGCCTCTGGAAGACAATTCACTTAGTGATTGTGAACCAGGAGCAAAATGACCTAAGATACAATATCAAAGTGTACATTCACTCTGCTGGGAATAGTTTCAACCTCATAACTCTCTGCATGATTCCTTCAGAACATCTTGCAGGGAAAATTATATCTGCGCAGGAGACAGAAATGCCACGGAGCCTCAGGCAGGTAGATAGATACTGCTTCTTTCAGCTTTAGACTGTCCTTTAAGAACTAGTGCTCTCTTGAGAGCAACTTGTTCAGCTGTAGATTTTTCATGTTTTGGACAACTCAATAAAAACTACAAGTACACCACAGCCATGTATTTTAATAATGCTCCGATTACTGTGCACTTATTTTATCCCTATTCACTTTTCTCAGATGTTCACTGCATGCTGAAGCTGAAAATGAAACTCGGCAGTAAAAACAGAGGAAAGAGAAGGAGGAAAAAGTAACTCTTGTCCTTGAAATTCACGTTCACCTACAACTAATTCTTTCAGAGGGATAAAGGATAACAGAACATTGAGCCGCATCGTATTAAAATTTCTCAAACAAAATCTGCTTAGTCCAGAGGTGGGAAATTTGTGATCCTCCAGATGTTTTTAGCCTGTAGCTTCCTTAATTGATTAATCAAACTAGCTAGGGATGGTGGGAGTTCAGCAACATCTAGAGATCCACAGGTGCCCACCTTTTGCTTAGCACGACAGTACCCTGAAGACTGGGGGTGGTGGGGTGACATAAGTTTTCAAGACTGCAGCCCACTTCTTTAGATTAAATAAAATGCAGGAGTCTTTAAGGTGTCTCAAAACATTTTTTTTTGGCTGTCACAAACTAAAATGGCTACTATAGCAAGGTCATCCTTTTTAATGCAGTCTCTGCAGATGAGGAAAGAACAAAGAGATGCCAGGATGTGTAGTGCTCGTCATACGTTGGTCTGTTGGATATGTATCCAAATAGTGTACAATCCTCCCTCCACATTAGTGAGTTTGACCTTTGCAAATTTGATTATTCATGAGTTGCATAATGATCTTCTCACTCCTTTGCCTTTTGCCCGGAGGTGTGTCTTCTTTCTGCACTCCAGGGCAAAAGGCAAAGGAACGAGAGAGGAGAGCACGGTGTATGGAGAAGGAAAGCATTCATGTGCCTCCCTTCCATTCCCTTGCCTTTTGTTCAGATGTGGAGAACACACACAGGGCCCAGAAAATGTGCACCAAGGGAAAAGGCAAGGGAATGGGAGATGCCAATACTGAGCACTGACAAAGAAGGCATGCACGTGCCTCCCCCAGGTTCTGTGTGGCTAAAATTTGGAATTTTATCTATAGAAGGTGTGAGCTCCATGTCTATTTTAGTCTCAGCAATTTCAGAAGAAGTGTGCTAAGCTGCCTGCATTTCTACAAGTAAAAATTACCATTTACCTCAGAGTGAAGTTTGTGGCTTGCAGGTTATCCAGTGCATGACAACCTACTGCCGTGGTAAAGAAAGGCCCAAATACTCAAGTTGTTGCGTACCTTCAAGTCATTTCTGATCTAATCTGACCCCATCACATGGTTTTCTTGGCAAGATCTGCCAGAAGGTTTTTGTCTTTGCCTTCTTCTGAGGCTGAGAGAGTTTAACTTGCCCAGTGTCACCCAGTGGGTTCCCATGGTAGAGCAAGGATTCAAAGCCTTGCTTGAATCATAATCCAACACTCAAACCACTACTTGCTGGTTCTACGCTTTTCTGTAATTTGACCACTGCCCTACAAGCTTGAAAACACTGATTTAAAATATTACTATAAAAGAAGGGAGAAAAAAAAACTTTTAAATGCTTGGTGCAAAGCCTCTCTCAAGAAGCAGAAAAATAAGAAGTGATAAGGAGAAGAAATTGATGATCATCCTCTTAATTCAGATAATTACTTAAATGATTTTTTTTCCAAAGGGGTAAAGAGCTGCCCGTCAAGCTTTAGACTGTAATCCTAAAATCAATTATACAACAATAGTTTTACTGAATCGAAAATGTGAATAATTGAATCCACACAACTACTTTGAAAAACCTTTCATAATTTTGACAGATACAATACTATGTTGTTTCAAGAAATTATATAAGAGCAAATGGAAAAATATTTTAGCAAGCCTGGTGTACACACACACATAGCAAAATAGTATTTTAGCCACTCCATTTGATTGCTAGTCAATTTTTACATTCCCTCTTAGATTTCAAAATACTACTACATTTTTCACCCTGCCAAAACATTTTAGAATATCAACTTACACTCCCTAAGAAACCCAACTTTACAGAGCTAAAATAGTCTGAAGTTGGAACCCTAACTCTTATAACTGTAAATTAGCAACCTCTTTCAGACCAAGGCCTGAGAGATTATTATCACATTGCACTTTTGCACTGACATAAGGTCACTCAGCATGAATAAAAAATTCCTGTGTGAAGATGTGATGTGTACACATCTGGATCTAAAAGAAACCCAGATGTTTTACGACTCAAATGGCAATTTACAGTTTCATCAGAAAGCCACACATATATGTTCATCATAAAAGATATGTCCATACAAATATGGTCACAGAAGTGACTCCAAGATACAGTTATAATATAAATATTACAGGAAAATAATAGTAACTGGAATCCTATATGTAGTGACATGCATTTAATAACAAAACATGTATAGAGTAACTGACAGCAATTTTAGTGCCCTAACACCATAGATATCCCCTATGGAGTTACACTATAGAGTGTATTACTAACGAACAAAATGATTATTTATAACACAGTACCTGCATCAGACTTAGATTTCTGCATTTTTTAAAACTACCAACTTTCACAAGCATACTCGAGCCAATAAATCTCTTCCTTCCATAGGGCAGCATACAGACACAGAGACACACACATACATGTTGTGTATGTACACATGTATATATGTATACATGTACACTGCCACAAAACCATGTATGCACATCCCTGTGATATGATACAACTTCTACAGTGTGTTCTCCTTTCTTTGAAGGGAAATAACTGAATCCCTGAACTGTTGTTAGGTGTGTGTGGTAGAGGGTGCAGTTATACTCACTCCTCCATCTTATAGGAAAAGCTTCACTGGGATGAGCAAGCAGGTGAGGTAGTCCTTAGCCAAATAATAGTAACTGGAATCCTATATGTAGTGACATGCATTTAATAACAAAATGCTACAGAAGCTTAGTTATTAAGGTTTAATGTTTAAAATTCTTCCTCTTATCCACTGAGTACCATCCCATCAGAAAGGTTTTCCCGAGCATGGTGCTTCCCACATGCATTGTTGGACCAGATGAAGGTGGGATGTGCAGTCCAAGAAGGAACATGTCAAGGAAGGCTGTTTTATAGAAGATATAGACCGACAGCTATCCATTTATGTGCAACAAGTCTACCAGCATACATGTACTGAAGGAGTGTTTCTCAGGCAATCTCATATGGGAGATCAGCAACACTGTGCTTTCCAGTGTGCCAGAGACTGGCACTAAATTTATAGCCAGTGACTACAACTGTTTATAATTGTGGTCAAGAACGAGAGCTTTACAGTGAAATTAAACATATGAAGCAACTCTTGTGGGCCAATGAGAAAGACAGCCAAACAACAAAATAGGAGAGCTAAATATACTATGTTGTGATATCGATATGCACCACTAAACCAAAGCCAATCCTCTGCAGTTGGGGGAGCAAGGACAGTCACACCCCTGGAAGGACACAACCCTTGGACCTATTCACAAAGGTTCAATCCACAGTTTCACACAGTGGCTGTTGTGGCAGCCACAACAGACACTCATAGCCCCATTACAAAACGCAACCTTCTTTGGTCTTCAGCAGCTAATTCAAATTCTACTCAGAACATAAGAAGAGCCCAGAAATCTGTCTGACCTAGTACTCTGTTCCTCTCACGTCCAATTAGATATCTACAGGAAAACCACAAGCAGGATGTGAGCACCACAGCACCTACCCAGAAACTGATATACGGAAGCTTGGGGCCTCTGATTCAGAAAGCAGTGCACAGCCAACATGACATTATGGTCTTATATCCTATAAATCTCTTCAACCCCCCTTTAAACCCATCCATGTTGGGAGCAGTTAGTATATACTGGGACAGCAGGTTCCATAGTTTAACTCTGAACTGTATGAAGAAGGCTTTCCTTTCATTTGCCCTGCATCTTCCCCCATCTCCTGGGTCCCAGTTTCATGAGAGGAGAAACATTTCTACCCACCCACTTGAGGTTTCAGCTAAACAGAAGGAAGAGCTTAATGACAGTAAGAACTACTCAACAGTGCAAAAAAAATGCCTGAGACTGGGGGGCTCTCCTCTGTTGGTTGGCCTCCTGTCAGGAATGATTTAGCTGGATATCCAGTACCAGCAGGAGACTGGATGATCCTCGGATCCTTTCCAACTAGAGACATGAAGGCCCAGAAGAAAAAGGAGGGTGAGATTCTCCTCATTTTTCAGAAATACATTTTTCCACTTTTTTCCCCTCTGGCTGTTCATATCTCTGCTTCTAACTCTCTGTAAGGTCAGGGGAGCTGGTACTATGTAACTTTGCATGAAAACTTCATCCTCCTGCGTACCACGACACTGCAAAATCTTGCACTGAGGCAAAGCAAGGAAGTCAGCATGATGCTGAGGAAAAAAGTACATTCAGGGTGCTAGGCAATCAAGATCAAAAGTCATCTGTAACGTCACCGTCACCGGCAGCTTTATTTCTCAATGGAAAATTTTCCACACCATGTACCTTTATGTGTATGACATGCTATGTTTATTCACAGTTGTCTAACTGTTATACTGCAGTCAATCCCGTTAGATGGGTTAAATACAAGATGTAAGTTTTAATTATTTTTCTAAATAGAGAAGCATTGATAAATCCTACTGCTCAAAAGAACTAGACTAATAAAAGGATGCACTGGTAGGACTGTTTGCATTTTACAAAACCTCTTGCTTCTCACTCATAAGTACAAGTAATCAAGTCAAAATATGGTATGTTGACTGTGCCCACAGACTTGTGTACAACTTTTAGTGAAATAAATGTTCACGCAGTTATACCGACTTTTTTTTCCTCAACTTGAAATAGAACTGATACAGAGAGTGTTATGAGTGAGTGAAGAAAGGTAAACTGCTGCTATAAGATGGATCTGGTACAGCTCTCTTAGATATGTGACCGCAAAATAAACAAACAATTATTATACACACACACACATATATTGAAATAAATGTTCTTTAAGGTATACTCATTGTTTGCTAAATATTAAGAGAAGTGTATGCTATTTTCTTTACATTATAACAAATATTACAGTAAAATATTTTCCAGTGAAGCTTTGAATGTCTTTGAAAATAATATTTAAACCTGGCAGATAACCTTATTTAGAGTAGTTCTACTTTTTTCTTGAAAATCCTTATCGTTGCTCTGGGTCTCATTTAAATTTGGGCCAAGCCGAGGACCTCTCAGGAGTTGGGGAAGAAGAGGACAGAAGAAGAAAGGATGACAGGGTCAATGCAGCTGAGTGTACAGCCTGCATACAAAAGGCACAGGTTCAACCCCTGGTATTTTCAAATTTCCTTTACAAAAAAACAGGCAGCAGATAATGAAAAAGGCCTGTGTTAGACAAGGAGCATACAGCCCTCCAGATGCTGTTGGACTGAAGCTCCCATCATCCCTCACCATTAGATTTACTGGGTAGGACTGACAGTTGTTGTCTTGTGACAGTCTGGAGAGTGATTTATTCAGCCTTTTCCTGGAGTGGACAACACTGAGATAAAAGGAGAGGTAATCTCACATAGTCTAAGCCAGCTGTCTATGCCCCTAACAGACACAAAAAAGAACTAAAGTAACTTCATCATAGGCTGACAGTTGAGTAAGGGGGAGAATTTACTTATTTAAATTTACTTATTTAGATATATATCCTGCTTTTCTCCTAGCGTGGGATCTGCCATTCCCAGAAAATGCTAGGAAGGCATTCCTATATTAGCTTTACAGTGTTAATATTAATTTGCAGCAATCTAGACGTACGCAGTGGGCATCTCAGGGTTGAAGTTGTGGGAAGAACACGGAGTAGTAAAGCTAAGCAGCTTTGTGTTAA